>CM039528.1:9590746-9670490 GCA_022433055.1 Begonia peltatifolia
TTTGGATAAACTACATGTAGCTTTCAAATGAAAAAGAACAAGTGTGCTTGTGGATGAAGTGGGTGGTTGTGTAACCAACCTACATGTAGTTTTGGAGAAACTACATGTAGAAATGTTAAGCTAGAATAAAAAGTTAAGGACTAAAAACTCATTTTCCACCAACCCTTCCTCTGCTCCTACGCAAAACCTCCAACTTCTCCTCTCCATCGGAGCTTTCTCTCCAAACTTCAAGCTTCCATTTTTAAGAGTTTAAGGTAAGCAAATGTTAAGAATTTAATTTATGGATAAAAAATGTTGAAATATGAGTTTTCTATCACGTTTTCTTGAATTCTGAAAATTTTCAAAGTTAGGGTTTGGTTTCTTCCTTGTTTTGATGATTCTAACTTAGTTAAGGGTGTGTCAAGGTTTAGAATGAATTAGAATGGAAGTTTATGCATGATAGAAGAGAAACTTTGAGGTCGGTTTGTGATTGAAAAGGAAAAATAAAACAGCATCTGCTCTTGAGCTGTCTGGCCGAATTTTATGTCTTCTTTAGATAAATGAATTGTTTCACTTGAAATGTGATGTCTTAAGGTTTTTGGAACATCTTGGATCATTGAAAATGGTTAAGTATTAAGAAAGTTAGGGGTATTTGAAGTTCACCCAAATTCTACAGAAATCATTCGGTTAAGGTTACTGGTATAAAGTGTCGACCGGTATGCATAGGTGTCTACCGAACTTGGTAAATGTCGACCGCGAGGGTCGACCTACGAAGGCAGAATCAAATAAAGTGTCGATCTGTATGCATAGGTGTCGACCGAACTTGGTAAGTGTCGACCGCGAGAGTCGACCTACGGAAACAGAACCAAACTATGTGTCGACCGGTGTGTGTAGGTGTTGACTGGTTAGTGTAAAAATTATAAAAGTGTCGACCGGGAGGTTCGACCAGAGTAAATAGAGAGGATTAAAGTGTCGACCTGTGCAAACAGGTGTTGACCAGAGCGATCAGAGAGTATTAAGGTGTCGACCGGTGTAGACAGGTGTCGACCCTTGTATGTGCAGAACGGGTCAAGTGTCGACTAAAGATTTCAGAGGTCGACCGAGATCCCTGTTATTGTTTTCAAACTTGAAATGATTTACTATGAGTTAGTAGTTTAGATAACCAAACCGGGTTCGGATAACTCGGGACGCTACATTTTAAGTGTAATGTGCTAATAGTTTTAATGCAATTGTATTAGGTTCCAAAACTTTGAGGAAAAGTGATCAAGGTTGCTCGACTGCTAAGGACCGAGGTAAGTTTATATTGTATGCTTCCGGACTTTAAGTCCTCCATCACAATGGTACTAGGATTTGTGTTTTTACGGAGTAGGTTAAGAGTAGTTAAGTTTTCGTAGACATTTAGATTAGGTTAAATGCCTTATTGAAATGTCTTGAGGATACTGTCTACGTTATGCATTGATGAACTGTCTTCCGTTATGTGAATTCCCATGTTCATGCATCATGTTTTTACAAAATCATGAAAAACGTTTTATGTGCATGTTTTAAGTAAGAAAGACAAGATAATGTAAAGTACGTAAATGGTTAAGTTGTGGGACGGGGCAAGTAAGGCCTATGTATTGTCCACTGAGCAGTCCTTGTTATGTGTCATGTATCGTCTGCTCAGTGGTCCAAGTTATATATATATTGTTCACTTTGTGATCCACGTTTTATTAAGTGTATGCTTCCTCCATTGAGCCCATTTAACCCTTGTCAAGTGAAAAATAAAGAAAAGAAAGTACATGTTTTATGAAATGTCCACGCATGCTCATCCATATCATGCTATATATTCTTATTGAGATTTAGACTAATTAGTTTAAACTTTGATGATGTAGGTGAAAAACTAACGGCTGAGGACTTTGAGCTCCAAGTTGATGAATAGGTGCAGTTGGAGGAATGAACTCGTGGGGTGTGTTTGCGGCAGTCAGCAGACTTTTTGACCCGTGGGTGATGTATCCTAACTTTTGATGTAGCCTCTAGAAGTGTTTGGATTGGGTGTATAGTTAAGATTTTATATTTGACATTTCTGGAACTTTCCGTGTGTATATTCGTTTGAATTGAAAAACTTAAGTTTTAGAGCCTACTATATGTTTTACTTTTAGCTTCCGCTAGGTATTTTGGGTTTTGAATTATTTGAAAGTTTAATTGCGTGTTTCTTGAGGAAAGGAAATGATTTAGAGAAAAAAGAAATTAGGAAGGTGAAGTTATAAGTCATGCACAGTGACGACGTACGGGTCGTCATAATAAAATTTGAAAATATAAAATTAAACTAAGAAATAAACTTATAATGTCTCAAATATAATTAAATAGTAGGGTAAACTGCAATTTGGCCCCCACAGTATGGTGAAAAGGGCAAATTGCATCGTTAACTCGGATAATGGGTAAAAATAAACTTAATGTATTGATAATGGACAATTCATCTCTTACTGTGTCATTTTTCATTAAAATGATACATTTTCGTCATATTTTTCTACTCGAAATGCTCATGTCTAGAGTCATAACTGGACCGGACAGATTCCCCTAAATTTTAAAAACTAATCAGATTTTTACAAAACCTAACTTTGACGAAGCATCGCTCTCTCGCACTGTTTGCATACCTCTCTCTCTCCAGTCACCCCGCCTCGCTCGCGTTTGCTCTCACACCACCAGTTTTCTTCTCCTCTCGCCAGTTGCCCTGCCTCGCTTGCACTTCTCAATTTCTACTTTTGCTCCTTCCTCCTATCTCCATTGCCTGTGTAAGTACCAATGAAAGTACTCCTAATTGATTTTTGACTGTATTTCTCAATTGCTGCGTATCTAATTCAAATCTAGTTGTTTGTAAAATCTCATTGTGTTGGCTGAATATTGATAACAATTTGCTGAATTCCATTTTCTGTGGTTGTTTAGTCTGTTATGATCTTTTGACAGAATTTGTTAAAGTTCATTTTCTGTCATTGTTTAGGCTGTTAGCCTAAATTTGTTAACAGAATCGCAACATGTCCTTACTGTGTTTTTTGATTGTTGGATGGTGATTTTAATCCTGTTTATTTGGTTTGCTTAAATTGTTGCATATCTATCTTGCATTCAGCTATTAAAGAATTTGTAAATCTGTTAGAATTCGTAAACATAATTGAGAATAAATTATTTGTTGGAAAAATAACAATTGTTGGGATCTAGATGGAATATGCATATGTAATTTAACATATCAACATCCTATTAATTGTGTTTGCTAAATCTTTAATCATTAATTAGGAGGTTATTCTTTACTGCATATTACTGTGAATTCTTGTGATTTTTATTTTTTTGTTTTTACTATAATTTGCTTATTCATGGAAAATGCATATAATGATTTTTGGAATTGTTTTATACATTATGCCATTACTGCAAGTAAATTTTTTTATATCACCTTTACTGTTTTATAATTGATTTCTACTTAATTCTCGTAACACTTCTAGTATAAATATTTTTTATAATTATTTTGTTGAATTGTATATGAAAAACATAGTTATTTATCTTTTATTTTGCAGCGAAGAAGATGAACGCATTTTCAATTGACTTTCACTATGGAGAAAAGTTTATCAAGAAAAAAGATTTACAATACGTGGGTGGAGGTGATGCATTAGTCACGAATATTGATGTGAATAAATGTTATTATAGCAAAAACAGGAAAATAAAAATCACAGAAATTCACAGCAATATGCAGTAACCTCAT
Source organism: Begonia peltatifolia (assembly GCA_022433055.1). NCBI lineage: Eukaryota > Viridiplantae > Streptophyta > Magnoliopsida > Cucurbitales > Begoniaceae > Begonia > Begonia peltatifolia. The sequence continues at coordinate 9,594,453 of CM039528.1, forward strand.
AATCAATGCTTAAAGACTCAGCAAATACAATTAATAGGATATTAACATGTTAAATTACATATGTATATTCCACGTATATCCCAACAATTGTTATTTTTCTAGTAAATAACTTATTTTCAATTATGTTACCAATTCTAATAGATTCACAAATTCTTTAATAGCGGAATGCAAAATAAATATGTAATAATTTAAGCAAACAAAATAAATAGGATTAAAATACTCATCCAATAATAAAAAACATAGTAGGAACATGTTGCAATTCTGTCAACAAATTTAGGCTAACTGTCTAAACAAGGATAAAAAATGGACTTCAACAATTCCGTAAATAAATCACAGCAAACAAAATAAGGATAGAAAATGGACTTCAGCAAATTGTTATGAATATTTAACCAACACAATGAGATTTTATAAACAATCATATTTAAACTAGATATGCAGCAATTGAGAAATACGCTCAAAAATCAATTGAGAATAATCTCATTGGTACTTACACAGGCAATGGAGATAAGAGAAAGGAGTGAAAGCAGAAATTAAAAAGCTCAAGCAAGGTGGGGCGACTGGCGGGAAGGGAAGAAGTCTGGCGGTGCGAGTGCGAGTGAGACAGGGCGACTGGCAAGAGAGAGTTGAGCGAGCAGTGCGAGCGCGAGCGAGGCAGGCGACTGACGAGAGAGAGGTGAGCAAGCAGTGCGAGAGAGCGAGGCAAACTAAGGGTCGAGAGAGCGAAACTTCGTCAAAGTTAGGTTTTTCAAAAATGTAATTACTTTTTAAATTTTAGGCGAATCGGTCTGATCTGGTTCTTACTACAGGCATGGTTATTTCGGGTAGAAAAATATGAAAAGTGACAAAAACGTTCTATTTTAATGGAAAATGCCACGATAGGGGATGAATTGCTCATTATCAATATATTAAGTTTGTTTTTACCCATTATCCGAGTTTACGGTGTAAATTGCACTTTTCACTATATTGTGAAGGCCAAATTGCATTTTACTCTAAATAATAAAATATTAATTGTAGTAGTTCTAAGTGGCCAATGAGTTCCTAGTTGTCCTCTGTCTCCGTAGGTAGATATAAAGTCTACGAGATACAAGTTCCAAATAATTTATATAAAAGATAGTAATTAATAGTGTAACACTCGAGAATTTCAGTCATTTCAATTTTCTGATTTACGTATAAGTCAACGGTGAAATTTGAGTTGGAATCAAGGGCGGAAAGTTTATATCGTTAGGTAAGAGATTATTTTGGGACTTATGGACAGGAGAGATTTAAAAGACTCCGGCTAGAAACAGACTGAATAGCCGTTTGATCGAAAGAATTATGGTTGGAGGCGAAATAGTAATTAAGATTAATTATATTAAATAATATTTTTTTTTAATAAAATCAGAGGGAGGAACGAATCTCTCCTCCTCGGTGAGTTTCCCTTCTCCCCACCCCGCGAGAGCCCTGCATCGCCGATCAGCCTTCTAGCGACGTTTCCTCATTCGTTTCTCCAAATCTACGGTAAGTTTTGGTTAGTTTTCAGTAAATAGCTAGTGCTTTGGTCGTTTTGAGCGGTAAAAGCAGAGTTAGAAAGAGTTTTGGGTGAGCCCTAGGAGGGAGATACGAAATTGGAGGTTATAGTCGATTTGTATTCGCGTGTTGGTGTTTAAGTTAGATATAGGAGTAGATTACGAGTTGTTATGAGGAAGATTGAGTGTGTAGATAACCGAACGACTTGGGTTACGGAACGGGTTCCGTTCGGCCAAGCTGTAGATGTGGGATTAGGAAATTGTTGAGACCGTTAGAAACTAGACGTCCTGAGAAGTGTGTGGCATTTTGAATCGTCCAAATCGGATGAGTATTGGGTAAGTTATGCGTTTCTGAAATTTGGCCGAAAATTGAGTAGAATCTCGAGTCTAGCTAGAAGTGGTGGTTTAGGAAGGGTTTATGGTTTTCGTGTTAAAGCCTACGAATTGGAGACGAGTATGATTGATGAAATGTGTGGTTTTATAGGTTTCCCAGTTAGCGAACCATATACGGAGCACGAGTGCCTAGGACGTCAGGTAAGTAGTATAAGGAACGTAATAGAAGTTTTGCCTTCGGACATACATCACAGTTCAGTAGGATGCATTGTACATTTACTTTATGTCATACTTTCATGGTTGTGCATCATTGTTTTAAAGTAAGACACGAGACGAAAATGAATTTCTATGTTTTTACGAAGCGAAACAGTAGGATGTATTGAGATAAACAAAATGAGAAGCTACGTAAGAAGATAATGAAGGTGGGGTTGAGTTACCTCGTCCAGTGAGGTGGACCGGTTCAGTGAGGTGGACCGTAAAAGGGGCATTACTCTTCCTCCGCTTTACATGGTGACCTTGTCCAGTGAGGTGGATCGATCCAGTGAGGTGTGCTGTAATGTTTGTCACTTTATTAAATCGGGGTTGACCTTGTCCAGTGAGGTGGACTATGGGGTCACCTCGGTCTAGCGTGTAAAGAAGAACCCAGTAGTAAGAAGATAGAGAAAATGTAATAAAGAGATGAAAACGAAAATAGAGACGAAACTGTAGAAATTGCATGTGTTAGGAGATATTTGATTTTAGTGTGAGTTTTACGTACATTACTTACTTAGCATTAGGCTAATAGTTGAATTGTGATGTAGGTGACGACATGAAAGCCGATGAGTACTCAGGGCGAGTCTGAGAGTAGGAGGCAGTTGGAGGAGTACGTTCGTGGATGATCCGGCCATCTGTTAGTGCATTTTGGATGTGGTGTTCATAGGTATGAGTTTAGCGAGCAGGTATAGGTGGTTTTGAGTCGTTTTGTAAGTAAAAGGATTTCCAACATTTGTAGTCATTTTGGTGTATATAATGAATTTCGAGTTAGTGGAAAAGTAAACGCTGAGTTATATTAGTGTTGAGTTGATATGCCCCAGAGGGCCGTCACTCGATCACAAACCAAGGCACGAACTTTATCCAACATGTTAACTAACAACTTCAATTCTTTTGCAGGAATTACAGGTGTCGAATGGCTCTTCGCGGATTTGGAATGGGACTTGAGCACAAATGACAAGGATCAACCCTTGCACTTGCTATCGTGGGAGCTAAAGGTGGAAGCACATGAAGAAGGGATTTGTCTCCCTCGGAATTAATTTGTAATCTAATTTTATTTGGCAAACATTCGCCTTATGTTTTTGTTGGCAAACATTCGCCTTCCTGTAATGTTTTATAATTGCATGCATCCTTAAGCATTAAGATTAGATGTATGTTAAGTTAGATGGTGGTTAGAAGCAACAATTGGGCCGGAGTTTAGCAGCCCATTGATGCAACAAATGGGTCAAAGCTTGAAGAGTGATCTGGTGTGCAAGTGGACTAAGAATGGCCAACCATGTGACCCATTTCGAAGTCCAAGCTCATTCTAACCTTCAGCCACCCTAGGTTTATAAATACATGGCTATTGGTGTGTGTAAAGGTGGTTGAATATATGAGAAATAGCCTTTTTATGTTCAGCCGAAGTAGTTGAAACTTGGTGAACGGTAAGGCTCGGTTCGGTCAAGAACCGAGAAGGAGTTCATCTCCTTGAGCTTTCAAGCCCGAGGTTGCTTGAACAGTCATCGTTCCACTCGTCTTCCCTCTCTTTTCCAGAGAAGGATACACGAAGAGAGTGGCCAGAAACCGGTCCCGTTTGCTGCCGTCTTCCTTCGGAAGATCGTTATGCCGAGAGCCTAAAAGGTTGCTCATCGGACAGTACTTGGTTTTCTGCTTATATTTTGTTTCTCTGTTTCGTTTGTGGGTAAAACACGACTCATTCGAGGTGGAATCATGTCATGAGTCTATGTCAAGTGTATAGATTTTGAGGTATAGTTGGGTTTGAATGTCCATGATTGGAATTGATGTATATGTGCATTTTGAGATTTGTTGGAAGGGTTTAAATAAAGGATTTAGGTTTTCACTTGGACGTTTTACTTTGGGGAAGTTTTGTGTCTTTTTCCCTTCAAACTGCTACTGTCTTTGGGTTGCTGGTGTGAAGTGTCGACCGAATTCCATAGGTGTCGACCGGTTAGTGTAAAATAGAAGGTGAGTGGCGACTGCGAGGCTCAACCTGTGAAGGGCAGAGTCGAAGTAGGTGTCGACCCATGGTTACAAGTGTCGACCGGTCCGTGTAAAATTGGCAGCGGTGTCAATCGCGAGGGTCGACCTGCGCGAACAGAGGGGAACGAGGTGTTGATCGGCGACCGTGAGTATCGATCGGTTAATGCAAATATAGCGAGAGTGTCAACCGCTGGTAGGGGGGACGACCTGTGCGGGCAGAGAAAGTCAAAGTGTCGACCTGCAAAAGCAAGTGCCAACCGTTCTCTTAGCTGTGTATAGAAGTGTCGACCACCGAAAAGATCCGAGAGATATGTAGTGTCGACCGGCGTTTGTCAGTGTCGATCGATGAAAACCCGAGACAACTTAAGTGTCGACCGGCTCTTGCAGGTGTCGACCGGTCTCCTTATTTTTATGTTTTAAAGGCGAAGTTTCTTCAACCTGATTTTTTAAAACGAGTTTCTGCTGCGGCATTTATGCGTATTTTTTTGGAAGTCATTTTGGAAAAAAAAAAGTCATTTTGAGTCGAAAAACAAAGCTTTCCAATTTATAAGAAATATTTAGTAAAAGATATAAGTGATGGTGACAAGTAGTAGTTGGTAGCGAACCGAAAATCATGGAGGATTTTCGAGGTGTTACAAATAGAAAAAGGAAATAGAAACATACCATATTCTAAGTCGTCACTAAGTTTCGTTTTGTTCATTGTCTCGATCAGTTGATATAAATTCTGTAAAATATAAATTTAAAGGAAATTATGTAAAATATGATAATTAATAAAAGAAATATAAATGGAAAGAAAAACAATTAAAAAACACACCCAATTCAAATTTTTCAATATCACGAACTACATCATTAATGTTGAGAGAGCAATGTTTTGATCATCGAATCGAGTATTGAGTACAAATAAGCACATTAACTGTCTTTGCTGATAATGAACTACGAAATGAATCAAATATACATCCTTTACTACTAAAAGGTGATTCTAAAGCAACTGTTGAAATAGGAATAATAAATACATCTCTAACTATTTTATTTAAAATTGGAAACTTCAATGAATTTTCTTTTCCACTATGTTGTAATATTTTGTTTATTAGAAAATTTTTTTAACATTTAAGATAAATATTGACCAATTTCGGTTATATTATTTGAAACATTCTACTTATTATAACGGTTATAAAACATTTCATATACTTTATTATAAGTCAAACTACTACTTTGTCTTGTCCCTGTACTTGTACAACAATTATTTTCTAAATTTTCACAACTCAAGTTACACTTATACTTGAGATATAATCTTTTAATTAAAATTTTTACCCGATTCAACAAATCATTTGTCTTTTCAACGTTAACTAACTTGATAAGAAAATGTTTCAAAAACTTTATTTTACATTTAGAATCTAATACAATTGCTACATATATGGAGAAATTAATTTCTTCACAACTTCTACAATACTTGTCAAATTTTTCTTGCATTCCAATAGTCATTTTTTTCAATAATTTCTTATCACGCTTAAAGTACTTTTGGATAACTATTTTCAAATTATATACTTTAGTGAAATAAACATTTGAAGTAACAAGCAAAGAAGTAAAAACAATTACAGTTGTGTTGCACCGGGAAAATCTTAGAATGCCAGATAAGTAGTATATGCATGTGTGTTGCCCAGGTGGACCTACATCGTAAAACTTTAGGATCTATATTGTTTGATTGTGATGTGCGTGCGTATTGTTTGACATGCATCATATTTTAAAAAAGGGAACAAAAATGGTTTTGAGCATATTTTGAGTAAGTGATGAGACGCGTGGCGGTGGTACCGCGTATCCTGCTAGTGTGTGGGCCGATGCGTAACCAACCACGAATTTTGTTCGAGGCTTGGGCCTGCTGGGTCATCACGCGGCGTGTATGTGTCGACAATGAGGATGATGGACAGTGACGCTGCGGATCCCGCTCTAGCAGTGGGCCAATGCAACACTAGTTGCGGATTTCGCTCGAGAAGTGGGCCGGCTGGGCTGTTGAGGAATGTGTGTATAGCAACTGTGGCCCCGTTGCTAGGGAAGCTGGGAGGGGGGCGGCGCATCAGGGTGTAGTGTGGCGCGAGATTCATCCTCACCCTGACATGGTTGCTATGTGGTGATGCATGTGTATAGCTTGTGAAACTCATTGCTAGGAAGTCCGGGACGGTGGCTACGTGTTGGTGCAGCAGTACTACGCGTCATATATGTGACAACCTAAGTGTGAGTGTAGAGAATGTATGTGATAGTATTGTATTGTCGGTTTTTACTTTCATATCGCATTATTTACTGAGCGTCAGGTTTATGATGTATGTTCTATGGTGTAGGTGCAGATATTGTCGCTGGTAAGCACTGAGAGCCTAGTCCAGAGGCATAAGACGGTTGACAGCGTGTGACTGAGGCACCAGCCCGCGGACTGTTAGGGCGACCCGACCCATGGAAGTGGTGAGGTGTACAGAGTTTGGTTTTCTTAATGTATTTTGGGGACGATTCGATTTACATGATGTATAGAGTATAGGGGTAGATCTATCCTGTAGTTGGGATAGTTTTGAAAGGCTGTGTATATATTATATGATTGAGCATTGCGTTGCTCTGTACTGTAGATTTTCTTCATCGATAGTTGTTAGATTTATTTTCTTCTACTCTGTTTTTTCTTTAGTGATTTTCTAGATAAAATGGGATAGATATTTTTGAAATTTTCTGGTGAATTGTGTGCAGGGTTAGAATTTTTTGGATAGCCAGTTTTTAGGTATTACTCTGCCGAATTTTCAGGAGAAGAGTTGGTAGGTCGGGGTTGTACAGATTATGTCGGAGTACGCGCGGTGAGGCGTGAATGGGAGTGGCGGAGTGCGCGGGGCACAAGGCCCTGCAAGTGCGCGCAAGTCATACGACGTCGGATGAGGGCGTGCGCACGGACAAGCAATGCAGAGGCAGGGCGCGCGGCTCGCAGACAGAGTGGGCGCGCGCGCGGGGCGCGTGGCGCCAAGTCAAGTGCGCGCGGCGCGGGACCATGGGAGCGCAATGCCAGACCTTGGCGCGCGGCACTGCTACTCGGGCGCACGGTACTGAGTCGGGTAGCACGAGGCGTGTGTTGGACTCTTTCATGGAATTTCAAGTCTGTCGTCTTTTTTTTTTTTAAAAACTCTTTTAAATTGTCATTTTCCGCGATGTATTTTTATTGAGGATTTCTCGTTCCCTCTTCGGGCGCGAGTCGTTTTCGAATCGAGTCGAAAAATTTTATACTTACAAAAGTTTTTTTGAATATGATTTGAAAATGAAAGTAGTGTTAAAAATTGAGTGAGTTCACGTTGATTTTTTGGAATGTACTAGCGAGTGGTTGTCGAGGATGTTACCATCGGGCTGTGACAGGTCATGATGCCAGAATAGTGTGTAGTCGTAGTGAGCGCACCAGGAACGTGTGGATTCTCGGGGTGCTACATTAATTCCATGCATTTTCATATCGATGGCTTAAAATCTTGTTATTTTTATAATGATGTTTCATTGAAGTTCTAAATAATATTTATTTTTTATAAATCTGAAAGAAAATATGAAAAAAATTAATCAAGTAACTATGTCAAACATTGATTCAAATAAGAATTTCTAAGTCATAAGTTAATCTTATAACATTTCACACAATTTTTGTGAAAAAGAGATTATTTAGTAAGGGGAATCAATTCGAAGCCATACTTCTCTTATTCAATTCTAAACTTCATTTGTTTATTCTCTTTTTCATTCAGTTAATATTTTAGTTTCATATCTAATTGAATTTATTCCTCATTAATTTAGATTTTGATATATTTGTCGTCATGGAATCGATATCTTATTTACTACTTGATAGTGATACGTATTTTTGCATAATGTACTTTTTATTCAACATGTTTTTGGCGCCATTGTCATGGATAAAATTTTTCAATTTTGTGGAATTTATAAAAAAAAACCGTAATTAGTTTTTTTCTTCTTTTTCAAGAATCTATTAATTGATGTAGGGTGAAGAGGATCAAAACTTGATCCCTTTATAATTCAGATATTGAGAGAACATTTAAAAAAAGGAGAAGACAACAACAACAACGATTCATCGAGGGAGAAAATATGAATTGCAAAGCTGCTAGAAAGAATGAGTAACAAAATAATGGTTATGAACCAGAACGCTTAATCTGCGATTATGCACCCCCAAATTTAGATAGATTAAATCCTGGTATAGTGTGGCTAGAGATACAGGCAACAACATGCGAGTTAAGACTAGTGATGTTTCAAATGTTCCAATCAATTGGCCAGTTTGGTGGGATGGCAACTGAAGATCCTAATTCACATCTAAAGGATTTTATCAAACTATGTGATTCGTTAAAAGACGATGCAACCAATCGAGAAATATTTAGGAGGAAACTTTTTCTATATTCACTCAGAGATTGAGCTAGGCATGGTTCAACTTATTGCTACCAAACTCAGTAAACTCATGGCTTGAATTGACTAAGAAATTTTTGACGAGATATTTCATGGCAATAAAGAATGTAAAAATGAGAAGGGACATTATGAGTTTTCAACAACAGGATGTAGAGTCTCTATACGAGGCATGAGACAAAATTAAAGAATTGGTTAGACAATGTCCAAATCATGGCATTTCCGAACGAGTTCAATTGGAGACTTTTTATAATGGTTTGAATAGCTAAACTAGAGTTATCTTGGATGCTTCAACTAATGAAGCAATTTTGACTAAGACACGTAAGCATTCGAGCTATTATAGACAATCGCTACAAAAAACTATCAATGGCCATATGAGAGAGTAACCACAGATAGAAGAGTTGATAGAATATTGGAGCTAGATCACATGACAGCTTTGACCTCTCAAAAGTCTACCCTAACCAATGCAATTAAGTCAATAAATGTACCAACAAATCAACCGAGCCAACAAGTTTTGAGCATATCATGTACAGTTTGTGGTGAAGGACATTCATTGGAATACTGCCCATCAAACCCAGAATGTGATGACTTAAATGTGTATGTATGATCACGACTACAGAGAAAACCTCGGGTTGTGGGGCAAAACTCAGGACCTAAGCCGAGTGTAGGCGAATTTCGGACTCAAGTATAGGCAAATCTTGAGTCGTAAAAATGAAGTCGTCACAATATCACATCGCTTGGGGAGGTATATGGAAATGAAGCATATGTAAGAAAACTTTCCCAAGATAGTAAGACGTGTTTTGGAGCACAATTAGCAACAGATCTCATAAGAAATATGAAGTTAAAAGTGTTCTGACGAAAGTAGTACCATGTTGGGTGACTGACTGGCAAGTACTCGCCAAACAAATCGTGAAGGGAGCATATGGAGCTACAACCAATCACAAGAATGAACAATATCTTACTAGGAAATTAAATCGTTATAAATGGTATCAGAGCCTGTACCCAATTGGAAATGTGACCAACGAGGACATTGGGCACTCGAGGAAGGTAATTATGATGACTCGAATGTGTATGTATGAGCACGACTGCGGGGCAAATCTTTGGACCTAAGCCGAGTGTAGGTGAATCGCGGACTCAAGTATAGACAAATCTCGGGTCGTAAAAAAGAAGTTGTCACAATCTCATATTGCTTGAGTAGGTATATGGAAATGAAACATATGTAAAGAAACCCTCTTCAGATAGTAAGACGCATTTTGGAGCACAATTAGCAACGGATCCCATAAGAACTCTGAAGTTAAAAATGCTCCGACGAGAACATTACCATGTTGGGTGACCGATTGGGAAGTTCTCGCCAAACAAATCATGAGGGGAGGATATCCGGCTACGACTAATCACCTGAGCGGACAATATCTTCCTCGAAAATTGAGTCGTTATAAATGGTATCAGAGCCTGTACCAAATCAGAAATTTGGTCAACGATGACATTGTGATCACTTGGAGAGTTATATGGAAATGAAGCATATATAAGGAAACCCTTTGCAGATAGTAAGATTCGTTTTGGAACATAATTGGCAACGGATCCAATAATAACTCTGAAGTTAAAAGTGCTCTGGCAAGAGCAGTACCATGTTGGGTGACCGACTGGAAAGTTCTCGCCAAACAAATCCGTGAGAGTAAGATATTGGATTACGGCTCAATCTCTAGAGCAGACAATATTTTACCAGGAATAGTAATAGATATAAACCTTGTTGAAAATATCAACCTAATTTCTAATAGAATTCACATACTAGAATGCTATTCAAAATAATGCCACAAGTTCTTATCCACCGAGATTCTCATAGCAAACTCATGGTTTTTTGCATCCAATTATGCCCCAACAAAATAATCATCTGCAGCCAGAACAACAATCATCTCTAGAGTAGATGATGAAAAATTATATGACAAGGAATGATGCTACCGTTAAGAATCTGAATACATTGATCCAAAACCAAGTAGTGTTGCAGCGAAATTGATAACTTAAGCCTTGAATAACAAATTGCCAAGAATTTTGCTGAGCAATACTTAAGTTCCAAGGAGGGAAGGAAAAGAACATTGCAAGTCAATTTTGTTAAGGAATGGGAGAGATGTTGAAACAGTTAAGAACTAAGAGGAACCAAAAAAAAGAACAAGAAAACGGTGAGATAGAATTGAAAGAAGAAAGAAAGGTGGAAAATAACTCATGGAAGCGAAAAAATAGTGAAGTAATTCCCAATGTTGAAGCGATGTAACAACATCCAACAACAAAAAATCAAATAGAGCGACCTCTTCCACCATTTCCTCAAAGAGTCCAATGTCAGCAACAAGATAAGCAACTTAGAAACTTCTTGAATGTTTTGAAGCAACATCATATTAATATTCCATTTGTGGAAGTCTTGGAGAAAATGTCGAGCTACACCAAACTTATGAAAGATATTATATCTAAAAAACGAAGATTTGATGCGTCAATGATCGACCTCAATTAACCTCGGCCAAGTCTATGGCCGAATTTCCCTATCAATGAGATTGTTTATTTTGAAGGTATTTCTATTGAGAAACCAAAGATAGTACTCATCCAACGTAAAGGAGTACAAGGATGCAACCCTTTAGATTTGAGGACAAATCAACACTCGCTCGAAGAGGATGATATGCCTCAGAGGCCGGTGACTCGATTACCAACCAAGGTACATTCACCAACCAACCTTTTAACTAACAAGTTTGTTAATCTTCCAGGTGAAGGCCTTTTTAGATTGTTTGGAGTGGACACTCAAGAGAAAATTTATCTTTCCAAAGACAAATCCATATAACTAAACACTTCTTGCCTTTTAAAATTATGATAAACATTAGCCTTGTTACTTGTATTTCGTGTTGGCAAACATTAGGATTTATGTTATGAAGAGTGCATGTAATTAGCTCTTAGGATAGTCGGATGAACAAAGGAAAAGCAGACGAGGTACTGTTGATAGAGTGAATGGCGCACATAGTTTGATGGGAGGCACACACGACTAGAAAGAAAGGAGTGCACAACTAGGAATATGGCGCACAAGGGAAGAGACTAGCAGCACCATGCGCGCACAAAAGGACCAAACGAGGCAGAACAGCAGAATAGCGTGCAATAGCACACACGGGATGAAGGCTCGCAATAGTGTGCGTGGGAGGAAGGCTAGACCAAGCAGCGTTCATGATGGGCATGGACAAGGAAGACATGGCCAACAGCGTGCATGAACTAAACGCAGCAATAGCGCGCGCGGGAGGAAGGCAAGACCGAGTAGCATTCATGATGGGCACGTACAAGGAAGACATGGCTAGCAGCATGCACGAACAAAAGGCGCAAGGCAATAGTAGCAGAGGATCAGCGCACGGAAGAGCATTATCAGACGCACATGAGTAGAAGACAATGCACGCACACCTGAGCGCGCAAAAAGAAAATTGGCCACGCATCAGGAGTGCGCAATGGGAGCGAGGAGCAACACGCGTCACGGAGCAGCAATTAACGCTGAGTCACGCAGGTGTGACTGAAGCGTCGTACACTCCAACGACTATATTTTCTTCCAACAATCATTTTCGTAATTTTCTTTCTTTCCTTTCTAAAGCCGAAAGCTGATTGATTATTGGTCTATTTAAGCTCAATTCATAGCTCTGTAACAAAACTTTTGATGAATGAAAATTTAGTGAAGTTTATCTTCTAAAATCGAAAGGTTCTGTGAGTTTCCTCACGGTCTTTGTTCTCGGTGCATAACATCCAAGGGGTTACCCATTGTCTTCAAGTTTCTACTTGCTTGTCAACTATCATCGACACCTCTCATCTCCTTCATTTGAGGTTGGAATCCATGATAGGAAAGTGGTAACCCTGACCCTAAGTTGGTGCAATTCCTTATTGAAGGAGTCGGCATTCCGAAGGTACTAGAAGTGACCTTTCGGACCAGCCAAGGTTGTTCGTGCACAAATCATTCTGCCGACACAATCTAAGGTAGGATATCAGGTTTGCCCTCTTACCCATAACCCAGATAGCTCCATACATTTTCACACTATTTCTTTGTTCTTCTGCTTAAGAATTACTCTGTTTTTTTAGTGTTTTTCAATTAAACACGAAAGCAACAATCATCTCTATTTAGCTCCCATTTGTGGTTGTTTCTAATTCGATTTTGCAAGGTCTATATCGTGTCATCTAGTATCAGAGTCAATGTTGCTCCGTTCATGTTATTTCTCTATTTTTCTTCCTCTGTTATTTCTTTTTTTTTTTTGTCATGTTTTCATTTTCGTTTCTCACTCGCTAGTATAGCATGTTTATTATCATACCATTCTGTCCAGTTTAGTTAAAGTGTTTATCATTTGTTTAGCATGTTCTATTTTCGTAATTTCTCTCTGTTTTTGTCACTTCCGTTGTTTCTGTTTTACTTCTCAAATTGTCTAACGTTTGTTTGTGTTTTCATTTATGTAGTTAACTAGGATGTTTTCAATTAATATCATTTTGTGTCCTATTTTGTTTTCAAGTTGTCTATCGTGTGTGTAATCACTATTTTGTTTTGTTTTCATCTTTTTCGTTTTGTGGTTTTATTTAAGAGTAAATGTATCTTTAGTTTACACCATTGAATAGCTTTGCTTATTGAGTTTCAGTGTGAAATTCTATTTTGAATTTGGAGTCTCCTTCGGGCAAAAAATTGGTGCAAATCCGAGGAGCATTATGTGTTGTTTTGTTTGCTAGTTGGTTTTGTGATTGTTTATTTTGTTAGGTTGTTCTTGCTGTGTCATTTAGTGGATTATTAGGTTGTTTCTCTTGATTAATTTTGCTGTGTATTTGGAGATTTTATTGTGATGACTGGTTGATGAAAATGGATAGAGCGATCACTTGCTCTTCTAGTTCATTCCAATCTCCTCTAATTCTTAGCATTTCAAACTTAGTAAGGTTTTCCTCTACCAACTGTCTCTTTTGTATTAGACTTTGCATTTGTAAGAAAAGATATTGCCAATAGTGGCTTGGTACGAATCGTTTTCTCATTAAGCACTTTATTTCTCGCCATGTGGTAACAGGACCTTCTTGGTTTTGCCACTTTTAGGTCTTTAAATTCTCCCACCATAAAGATGTATAGTCGGTTAGCAGGACTCCTACCAATTGGATCATGGTACGATCCGTATATCCATAGTACTCAAAAACCTTTTCGACATTGTCTATCCAATTCAAATACGTGTCTCCTTTGCAAGATCCATTGAACGAGGGTATTGTTAGCCTAACATGTCTAAAATCATCACTGCCCTTTCGTTGATGTGTAATGAATTTCTATCCTCTCTCCATCCATTCTTCATCTTGAGAGTCTCACTCGTGGAAACTCGGTCCAAATTCTTATTCATAAGGAAAGGTGATCTAAAACTCGCATCATTCTTCTCCCTATATAACGATCTTTGTAAATTGTTGTGATATTCATTACACTTATCCCGATCATCAAGTCTTTCCAAAACTTGTTTCATCATTTGACTGAGCTCATCAATTTGACCTTGTAAATTTGATTCTCTTACTTGAGATTCTTTAATTGGGGAGTATCCATATCACGAGTTTGTTCAACGGTGGGATTATATTTAAGTCCACTTCAGGTTGTCATAAATAAAGTACTACCTAAATTCTAAGTGTTAGAAAGTGACGCCTTTAAAGGAGTGCTAAAATTTAGGAGCTTAATTTTTGATTTTGGTATTAATTGACTTGTTAAAGCGAACCGAAAATAATTTGAATTTTGAATCACTACTTAATTCCTTAAGAAGAATTGATTTTGATTAAATCAATTTTAAAAAGGATGAATCAAAGGAAAATTTCAAACAAGAGAATCAAATCAGTTTTGACCGAAAATTTAAGAGTCTTCTCGATTTAAATTTTTTCTTTTTAAATTTAATTAATGAGTGAAATTAACAATTGATGATACTAGATTTTACGGGTTTAATTCACAAAGTTTGTTAGGAAATTACTTAAACCGAAACCAAGAAACAAAAGAGCTACAATTTAAGAATCTTTTCAAATTAAAATTTTAAATCTTAATTATGTTAAAAGGGTGAAGTAACTTAGCAATTCTGATAATATAAGACAATTTCAATTGTAAAATGCTAAATTAAACACAATAATCGGTTTAACATAACTTAAACAACCCGTTGTAAATCAAACCGATCAGCATCACACTTTATATTAGCCGATTAGAACTAACTTTGTCAATCAATTTAAACGTGATATCTATTAAATTTAAATATAACAAATAGATCCAATTTGTGCTCAATCTATTAACAATGGTTAATCAATTTGTGCAATACAATGTATTAATCAATTTATCAACAAAATAGTCTAAGGTATAAGTACCCTCCTCGGCTCAACCTGTAGTTCCGATTGCAATTGATGTTAATAGGTCAAACTGATGAATATTATTATGCACAAATAAAAGTAAAACAAGGCAAGGGAAGCAAACTTATGCACTGATACTAAATGATAACCCTTAGAGTTTGTAAAACAAAGGCTACGCAAGAAAACACCACGAGAAGGTATTTTCGGCTCAATGCGAGAACACCTCTAATTAGGCGATCTATAATTGTTTAAATTGAGTTTCAAGTGAAACAAAATTTAAATAGATTGTTAACTGATGAAACATGAATAAACTATTAAAATTTCATGTTAAAATAAAATTCAAACAAATAGTTTATGCAACAAATATTCGTAACTGGCCTGAGAGCAACTTTAGCACTTTCAGATGGATGTAATTTTTCAAAGAAAACTACAACGGCACAAGGCTTGGTTGGCTCAACTTTTCTTTGATATCTAAAATCTTAGAAAGGAAGAAGAGAAGTTAAGGATTAGGAGTTACCAAGTAACCACAGCTTGGCAACAATTGGAGGCACAATCTTCACTCGAATTGATGAACAATCCGAGGACTAACCTTAGTTGATGATGATGATGATTCGAGACTAGAAAAAAAAGATATACTTGTTCTCATTAATCAAAAGCAATCTAAAAAGTACAATATCCAATAGTCATGCTTAAATTCAATCCTAAGGTGGTTTAAGTAATTTTACACAAAAAGTTGATCTTGGTCGTGCATGTGTAGGCTCCTCTATCTTCAATCAATGGTGGAGATGCTTTCCCCATCAACAAGATCGATATTCCTTCCATGATTTTAGAATTCAGCTGAAAACTCATTCAAATTCATCTTATGAATGTTGAAGTGGCGCTGTTTTGTATTATGGACCGGATTTGGTATTCCTTGTGTGCGGTTTTTCATTTTGTGTTCGGTTTGGTTAACGTTAGGCCATATTTGAGCACCCTTCTTCTTTGATAATGGCTGAAGATGAACCCTCTATTTCCTAAGTAGCGTGAGCCTTTAATTGATATGGATTCTCTCTTGAGTTTGTTGAGTGGAGTGGACTTCAATCTTGAATGGATCGGGCTTGCATTCTTCTCCATGTGCGTGATTTGCTTCATGTGGGGCCGCTCCTCTTAGTTGCTTTTCATGTGGGTCATTTGTGTATCAAAACCTTGACCACCACTAACC
Source organism: Begonia peltatifolia (assembly GCA_022433055.1). Lineage (NCBI taxonomy): Eukaryota > Viridiplantae > Streptophyta > Magnoliopsida > Cucurbitales > Begoniaceae > Begonia > Begonia peltatifolia. Next base: position 9,610,458 of record CM039528.1, read on the forward strand.
TAATATTCATCTAACCTAACCACACAATTTAATACATGAGTTTATAGATAAATAACAAGGAAGGCTAATGTTTGCCAAATCAAAATGTACGAATAGAAAATTACACAAAGTTGTTACCGTGAAAACAAATTTTCATTTGACTTTGAGTTGACCTCCTTTGATTTTGAGTTGAATCTTCACTTGTATCTCATGATAGAATGTAAGTTGGTTTCTCCATATCTTGAGGGTTTGGTTTCCATTCCAAAAAACTCATTAAGCCTTTACCTGCAAAAATAGTGCACTTATCAGCATAAAAATTAATTGAAACTTGGGCCTTAGATTGTGATCGATTTATGGCTTTGGAAGTGTATCAGTTTTGGAAGACATATTTATGAGTTTTCATACATTTGATAGGACAGAGATACATTTCAATACATTTTTCTCATAAATACATTTTTATTATTTTATAATATAGTTTTCATTATATGTAGTAATCTCCTACACACGAAAGAAACAAAATAATATGACTATTCGAGCTGTAATTTATGTATTTATTATACTGTGTAATGTATATATTTATTATAATTTGTAATTTATCAAGAAAAAATTGTAAAAAGGAGGAGAGTTTCCTTCGTTTTATGTGTCAAGAGCTAGTTCAAGATAATTAAGTGTCACTAAAGTGCAATCATGAAGTAAAGTACAACTATATACCATAGAGCACAAACTAAATGACAAGCATAAACTAAAATACAATCATACTATAAATAGCATAAACTAAAGTAAAAATATAAAATGAAATACAAAATGTAAATTAAATACGGTGGGACATCGTCGTCATCTCGCTCTGCCCAATCCATGAGGGTTTTCCTTAGCTCTCTGTGAAACTCAACTAGCTCTTTCTGTGTGACGGTGAGCTTCTCGACTTTGCCTACGAAGATCTCTAGTATTTGTTTCATCTTGTCCCACCTAGTAGCCGTCTAGGGGGACAATGGCTGTGTGGTGGCCTTCTCTATAGAAACATTTGTAGAGGTGGATACCTCTGATCTCCCTTAAATACCCAAATCCAGTTGACTTCAACTAAGTCTATCCTAATCAAATGAAGCCTATCAAATATATCACTGAATCTCTGTACTCTCATATGCTTTCCAATTGATAACTAAACCCGAGCTCGCTCGACGATCTTTTGAAACATGTCCTACGACAAATTCTTGTTGTATGTCCGATCGATCTCATGCATGTGACCTAAAATTACAAAGCCGGGCTAGAACATCTTACCGTTGTATAGCTTCTCCATCATATAAAGATCCATGAAGCTCACGAAATCTCTATGTCCATCCCGAGTTATGACGTAGGTTATCAAATTGTGAATAACCCGAACTCTGAAGTTCAAATTCCTGGATTTTGGCTTGACAAACCCTTTGATGTTGGCATTTCGATGAATTTATGTAAGGAAATCAAGTCTCTCGGCCAATCTGAAAAAATCACAATCTCGGGAGCGTGGTAGTATCTCTCCACCTCATTCCATTCTTCGACAAATCCGAGCAATGCATTAACCGCCTTTGCAGGTATAACAATCTCTGTACTGAATATGTACATCTTCAAACATTCTTCTGGTAGAGATTAAGTCTGGATACAACAAGTGAAAAATTCTATCGTAGCTATCGCCTTCAATCAGTACATTTTATGTAGGGCAATTCTGTCAAACATCTCATTGATCTCCAATAACTACTAAACTCTAAAGTTGATAGTCTTTGAATGAATAACTGAGTATATCCCGCTTAAACTACTTTTGACACATCTGATTTCGAAATTCCCAGAACACCTTGTGCCGCTGGTGGACTGTTTGTCGGATCCCCTTGAAATGGTCCTCCTTCCGACATCAATAAGCAATTTGGCAAAGCATGTTCGATCGGGCCACCTTGTGGAGGGGTAGTCTTTCGTTTAATCATTAATTTTAGAGCCATTTGAGGAGAATTTAGCGATTTAGGTTGAATTGAGGATTTGAGGATTTTGACAATTTAAGTCTCATATTGTAGGATTTTTTTATGATATTTAAAGGAAATGATTAGGGATGAAGAAATCAACACGGTAGGGCATGAAATAATCATATTTTGTGTTCGAATCACGATTGAAGCTGAAAGGAAATCGGATTTTTCAGTAGTGAGGTGGAAGGGAGGCTGATTTTTTATATATTGTCAGGGATCGGCCTCTTGTTCTGTGTTAATGACCTCCCATTCTCAGCCCTAATTTTGAGAATAGGGGTCACCGCCTGACATCGGCTCTCCATTTTCAGCTCTAATTTTAAGAACAGTGAGTCGTTTTGGGACGGTGACCCCCTGTTCTCACTCCCTAATATTTGGGAATGAGAACGAGAGGTCACCGCCTCGAAACGACCTCTTGTTCTTAAACATTGTGCTTTAGAACGACGAGTCAATTTGGGGCAATGACCTCCTGTTCTCAAACACAATGTTTAAGAACATGGGTGGTGATCCTCATTCCCAAACACCCTCTAAAATTGAGAGATTGGAACAGAGGGCCGTTGTGGGGGCGGGAACCCCCGTTCTTCGATCATGTGCGGTGTACGTTAGACGGGGGGTCCCGTCACCCACATCGACCCCTCGAACCAATACGTCCAGTACCACATAAGCACTGCACAGAACAGGAGGTGATCTGCCCCTCGTTCGCGGCGTTAATTCAGAACGGGGGGTCATCAGTCACCCGCCAGAGTTTGATTTATTATATTTATGACAGTTTAACATTTTAGTTATTAGAATTTTTAGTTTATCTGATGTTTTAAATTAACCTCATATTTTGAATTCAAATTTATTTTAACCCAAAAATATAAATGGTTATAAAAATAAAAAGGTATTTTTATTTTATTTTTTTACAAAAAGATGAGTAATGAACTGGATTTTTTAATTTAAACAAGTATCAATCGTAAACTATCAATCGTAACAATCCAAACTTTAAACTATCTAAAACTTAACAAATCAAACTCTCTCACAGACAACTGTTCACCGTCCGTTCCCCGAGAAGAGACGGCCTACGTAAAAAGTACGGCCGTCAGTTCTAGACACGTTGGATTGACCTTACAATTAAAGGGTGGATACCATCTGTTTCCCGTGCGGTGCACGGGACAGCTGAACGGACAGGCATTCTCCGACAAACAATCGTCCGTTCCATGGAGATTTACGAGAACGAATGACTATGTTCGTACAACGGCCGCTCATTTCATCATCAAGGAATGCAACAGACGACCGTTGTAAGAACACGACCGTTCATTCTCATAAATCTCCGTGGAACGGATGGCCGTTGCTACGAGAATGGTCATCTATTACTGAGATTATAACTGAGAACGGATGGTCACAACCCCAACAATGGACGGTCGTTATCTAAGAACGGACGGTCATGTTGACAATGGGTGTTTGTTCTCCGACAGTATGTAAGAAACAGCAGCCATTCTGCTGAAAAAACTTTAGAAATTCTCAAATCCTCTCAGCTGATTTTTTATTTTTTTCAAAATTGACCAATTGACGCCCCACCTCGTTCATTTCTCTATTTCCATTTGTTTCACTCGATTTTCAGTCAAAACCTCACAAATTCGAGCCTTTTTTGGTTGAAATTCCAAAATCTCAAAAATTCCTCCTAAAATGGCTGAGAGATTGGTGATTAGGAAATATGTTGTGCCGGCGGCACGTCAGGGGCCGTCAATGTCACAAGGTGGCCCAACGCGTCTGGCACTGTCAACGTTGGAGGTGCCGCGACTTGACTAAGTTGTTGTCGTTGGAGTTTCGCAACCAGATATGTCGAGAGCAGTTTGACCTAGATCTAGTACACTAGTTGGTGATGCATTTGAATACCGTCGTATTCACAGGTTGGGAGTCCCTTGAGATCCATGAGATGTTCGATAGAATCGACCTGCACGGAGTCTATATTGTACGGGGCAATAGCTATGACCGGATAGTTTGCCTATGTTATGCGAACTTGAGCTTTACTGGGAGGGTGGGAATTATCAAGACGTACATCCTGGGCACAAGGATCGAGCTTGCTCCAAAGACGATCAATGAGGTGATCGGGTTTGCTAGAGCAGGAGCAGAGAGATACTGCCATGCCTCCTAGAACTGTCTTTTTATCAGCTCGACTGAGGGAGTAGTGTTCATTCGACAAATCTATCGCAACGCTTACATTATCGAGTTTGTGAAGCCCAGAACCCGAGACTTAAATGTTAGAGCTCAGGTCGTGCACAACATGGTGTCCAGCACCCTTCTACTGCAACACGAACATAGAGATCTGGTTAGCTGCATAGATCTCTATGTCATGGAGAAGCTGTACAACGGGAGGAAGTTCGACCCCTAATTTGTTATTCTCAGTCACATGGGTGAGATCAGGTGGACACGCAACCAGAACCTGCCCTACAGTGTGCTGATTCAGAAGATTATTGAACGAATTTGGATTCAGTTGTCATCGGAAGAGCAGGTGAGATCATAGCGGGCCGTTGACGTATTTGGCAAGCTTCATTTGGTTCGGATGGACCTATTTAAAGCTAACGGCATTTGGATGCTGAGGGTAGATCAAGGGGCCTCCACTTCTCGGAATGTGCATAATGAGGAAGCCATGCCACGGTCGAGGTCTCCACAAGAGTCCACCCTAAAGGCTATTCAGAAGGAGATTGATGCTCTCGTAGACTGACTCCATCAAAGCAAAGTGAGACAAGTAGAGTCTCATGCCGAGGTGATGAAGTACCTCAGAGGGACGATGGAATATCAAGCGATGACGATGATGCCCCACCCGATGACGCACCCAATGTCCCACCGCTGACACTTTAGTTTACATTTTGTAGTTTATTTTATGTACTTTATTTTACGTAATTTAGTTTCATAAAATTTATGTTGATATAATTTATTTAGACATAATTTAGTTTATGCTATGAAATACTAAAACTGTTTGGGGATTTGAGTATGTAGGAACTGTTTGATACTAGCTATGAAGGAGTTATAAAACACAGGAAACTCTGCCCATAAATCTGTGAAAGCCAATAAAATTGTCGTGCGACGCAGATGAGGTAGCAGGGCCTGAAATGGATCTTCTGTCAGGACAAATACGTCTATTATGCCCCTGATGCTAACATATATGACACAACATCGTAGATATCTTCTTAAAAATTGTCAACCTTGACAGCTCATCAACATCGTGCACTCTATACTTCTTCAGCCTACTAGATTAGTACTTTCTTTCGGACGGAATGATTGGACTCATTCCGTGTACGGGCGGCCACATGTTCATGCCACTGATGGGATGAATGAAATTTGAGTACATCTCTAAATATTTTGCCCGGCGATATTGTGGATGGACGAAATGTTCTGGTGTCATTCTTATGAAATGAATGCATGGAATGGTATGGACACAAAGAATTCTAGTAAGCTCCCACATGTAACAGTTGCATGCGCCTACATTTAAGTCGACAGTGTGTTGTTCGTTGTCATTGCTGACTTCAAATTGTGCACCTCTTGCTAACGAACATGCCAATTTTGAACCGCCAATACTAGCTTCCCAAGCATTTCCTTTATCCTAGGACACAGGAGTTCTGTCAATGACAACAACTTCTCATATTGTTTGATAATGCGAATCATCAATCATTTTCGAATCATCTCGAACATAGTTATGATCGGTTTGTCTCTGGCTAACAATATAACTGCATTGAACAACTCGCATAAATTATTCAACCCTATGTCTCACTTGGGAATCGAGGAAACGCATAACTAGCCCAATAACTAGGCGGTATTCTTCAAAGCCATGCGTAGGCATCTAGGCTAATATGATGCAGTTTCCTCATTTTTTTCTCAAAATAAAGCTCTATGGTTACCATGACCGCACTTCATATTACATCTCTGCATGTCCTGCCTGAAAATTGACTTTTAAAGTTTGTGTATATATGCTGGAGGCGGTAGCGATGTTCGGTTGCACTTAATTCTTCCTGCACAACACGCGACAATCCCTAATATGTGAAACAAAAACAGAGTAAACATAAAACAATGTAACGATTGCAACGCCTTAACATTTGTGTTGGAAAAATAATAAAAATGGTGGAAACAATAATAAAAATACAATCGCTGTAAAATGTGGAGAGTGCTGATCAGGATAATTCCCAAGAAATACTGTACTAGACAATCTACTAGACAGAATTATCTTTCCAAGTAAGTTCAAAGTAAGGCTGCAGGGGTCACAAATGGTCTCACTTGAAATTCAGTCTCCTATAAAGAATTTTCTTATGTAGTACAATTACACCACTAAATTAGTAGTACGAGAAACAATAGCAAATGTGATCCAATAAAATTATACCTTTTGTCCATCCGCGTCCATCGTCAGTGTTTAGGTCTTCCTTCAGAATTTGCAAAAACCACTTCCATGAGTCTGTGCACTTCGACTCCGCGTTGGCAATGACAACAGGATATATGTCATCGTCACCATCAATACTGACGACTGTGAGTAGTTAGCCGGGGCAAGAACCCTTCATATGACAGTCATCCAAATATACAATATTTGAAATACGAATGACTACTCCTGGCAAGAGCCCACCAGGTAACCATGTATTTTCACTGTGCTATCCAGATTTGATCTAAATATTTCTGCTATGTATGAATGTAGTAGCTTGAATTGTTCGTCGCCCCTTCCGTCATTGAGTTTTCGAGTATCACTTCTTGCTATTCTACAAGACTAGATATAATATTTACATTAAAATCCTTCCTCACCGTCTCGATAATAGAAGAAATTTTCTATATTTGATGACTTTTGAACCTATCCAAATAATGGTTTGCCACTCATTTTGTAGTAGCGTGATTATTCCCAATTTTCATTGAATAGCTGTGAGAATCGGTGTAACTCTTTATTTGGAATGTTAGCTCATTTTGCATGACCAAAGCATGCAGTCGCCACTCTCATCCGTGTTCACATACTGCCGTGAGTCGCTGAGTTTCACTTTTAATAAATTTTATGTCATATACATTATTCAAAGTATATTTTTTTATTTCTTCTCTAATAGCTACTATAGAAATATATTTTTTACCCAAAAAAAAATCGATAGAATTTTCTTCTTTTACTGGTATGCTTTCTGCCTCGTCATCTTCCGACTTGATCAGTTTTCAAAGTTTCTCGTCTAGGGTCTAGGAGGTTGAATATACCTCTATTTTCCATCACCTTCTAAGTGATTGAATGCTCGAAGATTACCGTACTCGGTCGTGTCGTCTGAGTACCAGTCTATGTTGGTATCTTGATTCGTTGATTCGTCGGCATCAACTCATCTACTTGAATAAGGATCCATTGGTCTGTCACCAATAAAGAGAAAAAGAAGATGCCGTTAGAAATGCGATTTTAAAGTTTTCGAGATCTGTGAATTCAACATTAAGGGTCATCATTTTATATAGTATGAGAAAACAGACAACCGTTCCTACAGTCTGCTCGTAACTCAATTATTTTATAGAATGGACGGTTGTTCTAAGGGGAACAACCGTCCGTTTGCCCATACAGTCTGCCCATGACTCAATTATTTAGTGGAACGGACGGTCGTTGTGGCAGAACGGATTTCCGTTATTCCCTACAGTCCGACCTATGACTCAATTATTTGATGGAACGGTCATCCATTCCACTAATACGACAATCTGTTCTTCCATATAGTCCGATCCATTACTCAATTATTTGGTGGAACGGATGATCGTTATACCAGAACGATCGTCCGTTCTTCCACACAGTCTATCATGTGACTCAATTATTGGGTGGAACGGACGATAGTTTGTCAGAGAATGGCCATCCATTTGGTTGTCCCGTGCACCGTAGCGGGAACGGACGGTCTTCACCCTTTATTCGTGCGGCCGATCTAACGTGTTTAGAACGGATAGCCGTACTTTTTATATCGGCTGTCCATTCTCGATAAACGAATGGTGAACGACTATCCGTCAGGGTTTGATTTATTACGTTTTAAATAGTTTAAGATTTGTTTTTAAAAAAAACACATATTTTAAGGTTTAAATTTTAAAAAATTCAATAATTAAATAAGAATAATGTTACTATCTTATTTTACTCTCTAAGAATACTCATGTTAAACAACGATTTGTGCAATTAATAAAATAAATTAAATATTTATAATTCATTATATTAATTTTATTAATAATTATATCAATTACTATCTTACACGTCAACAAATATTTTAAAATAATCTAATAAATGAGTAAAAGGAACAGCACTACTTAAATAACCTTACAAATTTCATACCAATAGACGTCTCTCTCGTGTGAACAAGTCCATCCCTACCTCTACAGTTTTCTCATATTCTTCATCTTCATAATCCCCTGCATCGCCCGTACGCTTAACTTGTTTGAATCGTGCTCCCCACTGCACATTTCAGCCAATCAACAACTTCAACCATTGAAGGCCGGCTCTCAGGATCACCATCAGTGCATTTCAAAGCAACCATAACCACTGATTGAAGTTGATCAAAATCATACTGACCCTTCAATATCGGATCAACCACATGATGAAGCTTTCCACATTGGACGTAGGGTGCGACCCACTGCACAATATCTCGTTTGACCCCACCAGGAAGCTTTTCCAGAGGCTTCTTGGCGCTGATGATTTCTAAGAGTAGAACTCCATAGCTGTAAACATCACAGCTCTCTGCAACTTTTCCCCACATGGCGTATTCTGGAGCTAAGTAGCCTAGAGTTCCTTTAACCCTAGTAGTTAAATGAGAAACTCCTTCTGGAATGAGCTTTGCGAAGCCAAAATCTGCAACTTTTGCTTCAAATTCTGCGTCCAGAAGAACATTGCCTGCCTTTATGTCTCTGTGGATTATGTGTGGATTTGCTTCGTGGTGCAAGTACCTATCGGAGAAGAAGAACAAGAAGAACAAGATTAACCACTTGAATCCCTTTTCAGTTAAACATAAGAAAAGTATAAGAAGTCATTATGCCAATACGATGTTGTTCTTTTTTAGCCAAAATGGGAAAGATTTTGTTCACAAATTTTACCCCAAAATTGTCTGGCAGTTAAACAAAATTTACATTCTAATAAAGTCTATAATCATGATTAAGAAGGTTAAAGGTCAACCGTTATCGGTAACAATTAAAAAATATAAATGACCATAGATTATTATGAATGTAGATCGTTAACCTTATGAAAATATATAGTTATGAGTGTTATACACTATTGTAATCTTTATTTAAGTTCATGAATTAATTTTGTAAAAGAAAAATTATTTATTATTATTATTATTATTATTATTATTTTTTCATCTTCAAAAATTCACTAGAGAAGTCATACTTATAAATCACAGCACTCAAAGGATGTGAGATATGCATTTTTCTGACATAGGTTAGAACTCAAAGTTTATAAAATTATTTATTTATTTATTTAAATTAATTTAAAATTATATTATATTTTTTAAAACTCTCTTTCTCTCCTCTCAAGATACGCCTCACCCTCTGCATCTCATTTTTTTCATCCTCTCTTTCCCATCACTTTCGTTCTCTTTCTCTCTTTTCTATTTGAACTTTCAGAGGCTCATCGTGTGGAGGTATTCGACACCTTTGCCATATATATTGATAGATCATTTACCAAGCTTCAATGAGGTATATTATTCATCGATTTTGGCCTAGTTGTTTGGAAGAACAAAATCTTCAAAATTTCGCTAAAAAGGTTTCAGCCAAAACTTTAAATGTTTGGGAGCAACGCTTTCGACCTCCAATCTCAACGTTCGACTTACCATTAGAAAGCTCTCAAAATTAGAAAATTCCAAAATTTGGGTCAATAAGTGTTTACCATTAGACAAATTTTAAACTCCTAATATTTAGGAAGTTTCGAAAGTTGAGAATGTATGATTGAAACTTTTGAGTTTTATCGCCAATAGAAATATAAACTGCTTATGTGCGAGGTCATTGTCATTTATTTCCAGTTCTGGTTCCTAGACATAAAAATAAAATTCTATCTCAATGACAACTACAGTCTTACTAACTAACCAAAACACATTATTAGAATAGACATCGTAATCCATAAAATCATTGAAACCTAAAATAAATTTGACATATATATTATGAGCATGCACATTACATTATTGATCATCTTGGTTGTGTAAACCAAGTTTGATCGACTGTAAAAGAGTCCTATTTTCATCATGCACATTTCTTTGAGAATATGTTTGTTTGTATTAACTAGAATAATGAGACAGTTGATGGTGTTGTTGTAATGACCCGAATGTGTACGTATAAGCACGACTGTGAGGCAAACCTCGAGATCTAACCAAGTGTAGGCAAATCCCAAACTCAAGTAGGGATGGGCAGGACCGAACTGCGGAGCGAGAACTGGACCGAACCAACTATTTTGGTCTGGTTCGGTCACAGGGTGATGGACCACGGTCCGGCCCGAGGTCCGAGGTCCGAGGTCACTGGAACCCAAGATAGTCTGTCCGATCCTCAGTCCACTGCCTGAATTTTTTAAGAACCGAAACCGGACCGAACTTAAACCAAATTCGTTCGACCTTCGGCTTCGATGACTGAATGAGTCTTTTGCTGACTCTTCAGTCTTCACTCGTCAGTCGACCCTAAATCCCTAACAGATGAACACCCGAGTCCGAAGTCTCCCGAGTCCCAACCTCAGCACACCTGACCTGCAAGTTGCAATCCCCAGTTTCGATCTCCTCTGCTCCAAATTCTAACCCCCCGAGGTTTGACTTGTCGAGCTTTAGAATTCCCGAACACTTGACCTTTGACTTGCGAGTTGCGACCTCCGAAGTCTGAAGTCCCAACACTCGACCTCTGACATCTGAAGTCCGAACAACCAACCTCCCTGTTCTGGTTTGGCTTGCCTCTATAGTTTGTCCAATGTCCACTGCTACTCCTCACGGCTCATTGTATCATATAGTCTATATGTTTTATGCTTGATTCTCTGTTTTTGGTTTTTCTTGCTTCTTCGCATTTCTCATGCAATTTCTTTAATGTATGTTGGTGTCTCCTCTACAATCTCTAGTTCTCCCCTTTCTATTAAAGATAGAAATAGAATATACTAACTAGTACTCCATCATTAAATGAGCTTTCAGTTCCCTTCTCAATCTTTGTATATTCTAATGTCTTCATGAACAAAAAGTCTGTATGTTTGTGATATTTAGTTGTGTACTGCTTAATGCTTAATTTTGTATTGGTAAAATGCTTAATCTTAATTCTACGTAAAAATTACAAATGCTTCTAAGTGTTCACTGCTCAATTGTTCCATGCTCACTGCTCACTGCTCAATGCTAATTGCTCACCCCACTGTATGCATTTATTGTTTATTATATAATTTTTGTGTTAGTAAAAATTAAGTCTGGTGGGAGACTATTCAGAACTGTTGACCAAGAGCATTATGATTTTTGTTTGCTATTTAGAATTTTAAATTGTTTTTATTGTGTAATTTTATGTTTGCTGTTTAAAATCAATGTGTTCATTCTGTTGATTTTTTCAAATCCAATGTGTTGATTCATTTGGACAATCTAAACATCACTTGTTGCCTTGTCGTGATTCTATTGATTAATGTGCTGGTTGTTTAATTGCATGTGTTGTTTATTGGTTGTTGATTCATGTACTATTTGTTGGCTGTTAATTCATGTTGTGAGTTGTTTATTCGATGTGTTTTTGCTCTATAGTAGGATGGATCCTTCCGAAAGTGAAAGTTCGCATGTGGATTCGAAAAAATCTAAGTCTATAGCTTGACTTCACTTCAGTAAGATACCGGAAATAGATCAAGCAAAGTGTAATTATTGTGGGCAAATATATGCAGCGCACCCGACAAAAACTGAGACTTCAAATATGATAAAGCATATCAAAGTATGCAAAAAGTAAGGCAACCAACTTTGTCCTTTAAAACTGTTGAAGGCAATAGTGCTAGTATACCCATATTTACTATGATAGGTGCTAGAGAATTTCTAGATAAGATAATTATAATCGATGAATTGACATTGAAAGTGGTAGAAGGAATTAGTTTCAGGACATATTGTCTGTATCTAAACCTGAAGTTTATTATGTCATCTCGAAGGACAATAGCAAGAGATATTCGAAGCATATTTCAGAAAAAAAAACAAAAGTTGAAGGAGTATTTTTTTTTAACATCACAGAGGGTGTGTTTGACCACTGACATGTGAACCTCTATTCAGAATTTGAATGACATGGTGCTGACGTGTAATTTCATTAATCAAGACTGGCATGTGCAAAAAAAGATCTTGAATTTTTGTTTGATTCCGAACCATAAGGGTGAGACCATTGCTAAGGAAATTGAAAACTGTTTGCTTAAGTGAGAGCTTGAAAATGTTACCACCATCACCGTTGACAATGCATCTTCCAACGACGTCGCTATCTCTTATTTGATGAAAACAATTAGAAATTAGAAGAGGTTGATTTTAAACGACGATCATATGCACATGCGTTGTTTTGCACATGTCCTGAACTTGATTGTTTCTTACGGTTTGAAAGAACATCAAACGTCCATAGTCAGAGTAAAAAAAGTTGTAAAGTACGTAAGATCTTCTCCATGAAGATTGCAACTGTTTAAAGCCTGCGTTGATGCAGTGAAAATTACTTGCAAATGTAATTTGTCGATCAACGTTCCTACTCGTTGGAATTCAACATATTTGATGCTGGCAAACGCTGAGAAGTTTAAAGCGGCGTTTGAAAAAATTGCAGAGAATGAAAGCTATTTTGTGCAAGATATAAGAGTGGAAGGTGCACCCACAATGAAAGATTAGGAATGCATTTGAGAATTTATTAAATTCTTAGAAACATTTTATAAAATGACACTTCATGTTTCTGCTTCTCTGCATATTACAGCAAATATGTACGTAGGCAAAGTCTGCAATTTGAAGATTGCTATTGAGAAATATGGTAACGGCGAGAATATAACTCTGAGATGAATGACCAACGAGATGATTAAAAAATTTGACAAATATTGGGGATAATTCAAAAAAATAAACATGTTTGCCTATGTTGCACTTGTTCTTAATCTAAGCTGCAAAACAAAAGTTTTACGGCATTGTTTAAACATTTTATTCGAAAGTAAAAGAGTTGTAGAATACGTAAAACAAGTAGAGGATATAACTCAAAGATTGTATACAGAATATAAAGGTGATACAACCAATGAAAACCAGCCTCCTAGCAGCAGTAGTCAACAAATGTCTCCAAAGTCAATGAGTTTTTTGGTGCAAGCTCGTTCAAGTGCGGTGTACTCTATGTTTTATGATCTGGACAATTCTTCTGAGATAGATGATGAAACTACTGAGTCAGAGATTGATCTATATTTGTCTGAAAAGTTAAAGATTATTCAAAATAGTTCTGACATTTTATCGTGGTAGAAGAGGCACTTTGAGAAGTATCGAATTTTGAGTTTCAGTGCAAAAGATATATTGATCATTCTCATTTCTACCGTGGCGTCAGAGTCTGCTTTTAGTTGTGGGAGTCGTGTTCTTGACGTTTTTCGCAATTCTCTAAACCTACAAAGTGTTGAAACTCTGATATGATCACAAAGTTGGATAAAAACTTTCAATCCTTTTAAAGTTTCTACAAATGATTTAGAAGATAGTAGTACTATGACATTGACACCTATACAAGAAGGTTCGAACAATCTAATATTTATTTGTTTTATGTATTTATCTCCAAAGTCTAACTTAATGATTAACTAATGTCTTCAATATTGTTATTTTGCAGATGTCATAGACATTGACCTTTACGATGATAATTTTCTAGAAGTTCAAAATGATATATCGATGACTTGATATTGTGGTTATAGCAATTATTTATATTGATTGCTTGATTGGTACCATGAAATTGACTATATACTTAGATTTGTTATTTAGATTATACTTTTAGTTTTAAAGTACTAGATTAATTTTGGATGTTAACTTTAGTTTCTTAGCTTACATTTTAATGTTTGACTACGTACTTGGATTTTTTTTTTATGTTGTATATTAGTTTCTTATATTAAATACTTAGATTTATTTTGAATGTTGTATTTCTTTTCATTTTAATGTTTGATCGTTAAATTTATATTTTTAGTTTATATGTTACATATTTGTATTTATTTTGGATGTTGTATTTATTTTGTTATATTTATTGTTTTTTAAAATTATATCGTTTTTCTTAATTTTTTTAGTTTAAAAAAATATATATACCTTGGGCGGAACCGGGACCTACCCGAGACCGGACATAAAAAATCTCGAAACCAATCGAGTCGATTTTGATACAGGCTTGGGACAAGACCGGACCAGCCCGTGCCCACCCCTAGATCGTCACAATCTTACATCGTTTTGGGAGGTATATAGAAATGAAACATATGTAAGTAAACTCTCTCAAGATAGTAAGACGCGTTTTGGAACACAATTGACAACGAATTCCATAAGAATTCCAAAGTAAAAAATGCTCCGGCGAGAGCAGTACCATGTTGGGTGACCGATTGGGAAGTTTTCGCTAAACAAATTATTAAGGGAAGAATATTGGTATACGACACAATCCCCAGAACGAATAATATCTTATTAGAATGAATGGGTTCGTTATAGTTGTGTCCCTAAACCAGACCAGGGTCTATATTTTCGTGGCATTAGAGATCGCCAAATATCACTGTTATAAATACACATGTCTATGACATTATTTGCTCAAAGTCCTTAAGCGACTCCATTTTCATAGAAATTTTTCACAATATATAGTATAACATGTTTTGCTTATATACAACACTATAGTGGAAGGTTTAATGTTTGCTCTATTGTTCGTTTATCAAAATAATTTTTATGAAAATATTTTATACTTAGCATGCTCCCAGATTTTCTTAAATTCATTGTTGAATGAAAAATTTTAACTCTACTAAGTTAGTCGCTCACTCCAAAAGTTAATTTTATTTTTTTCACATAAGAAGGACATAGCTTTTTGTCCAAGGAAATTTTCTCTATTTTATTTCCTTTCATCTTGAGTGGTTTATTTTTCTTTTTGGTGAGATCACTTTATTTATTTTCTTCTCTCAAATTGGTATATAATTTTACATTTGTGCATTAAACATAATTCCTTGCACAGTACTATTTGGATTATACTGGTTGCACTATCTTATAATTTTGTGATCGTTACGTAGATTTCAGCTCATTTCATGTGAATTAGGATTCAATCTATGTTTAACTCTTCTGCCGTAAACTCAGCGTTGGTTTGGGTGATTAGGTACTCTCTGAGAATTGAGTCAATCGATTCGGCATTTTTTTATATTGTCGTCTTGGGTCGTGACATCTTTTCTGATAAAAAATGTACAATTGAGTAAGTTTTCGACCAACGGAAAAACCCTTGCAAACTTAACCCTTTGAATTCATTACTATTGATGTTAGACTTTAATAACTCGAATTCTATTTACGTCCAGATCAAAAAGTAAGGAGATACTTACGCAAGACCTTCTGCAGCTCCTATGGCGATATGCATTCTTCGAGGCCAATTAAGAAGACAATCCTTAGCCAGTTTGCCATGGAGATGGGTTAGCAAGCTGCGATTGGGCATGTAATCATAGATAATAAGCCTTTCATCTCCATCTGCATAAAAACCCCTTAACCCTAATAAATTTTTATGTCTAACTCTTCCGAGTACTTCCACTTCCACTGCAAACTCCATTTCTGCCTTTGCACTCATTGCCTTTAGCCTCTTCACTGCTATCTACATTTCATAACAAAAGTATTATTTTCATTTGCAACCAATATATAAATCTTGTTGGATTTTACCCAAATCCCATAGAATTAAGATAAAATATTGTTAGGCTTTGAATGACTCGATTTAAAATTGCATCGGACAGATCCATGTTTGGTATTGGGATTTTTTTTATTACTTTATATAAATTTACTTGAATCGTAAAATTCATTGTATTTTGAATTTTTTATTGTGGATTTTCTACCTATGTCCATAATTTGTTCATGTTCGAGTTTTCCACGTTAAATCTCAATGTCTACTTTTGTATTTTTTTTTCTTCAGTTTATTGTTTGATTTCAATGTAGTTACCTCGGTTCCTTTGCTAGTTCGACCCCAATAGACGGTTCCGAATCCGCCTTCGCCGATCTTGTTATCTTCATGAAAATTATTAGTTGCGAGGATGAGTTCTCTAAGATTGTATCGATCCCATGGATATTCTCTATCATTGCAGACTCTTTAAAACAAGCAAACACTTCAAATTACTAATATGCTTCTCGGAAAATTTAACAATTTGCCTTTCAAAAGGATACCTTATCTCCTGGTTCTTTTCTCCTGCACAGCAGCATAAACAGCTCCACGGCAGCATTTCGTTTTCTAAGCAAATGAAAGAAGAAAAAGTTCGATGAAGACTAGATTTTAGAGATAGCAGAACCCTAATGAACAAGTCTCTGTGAG
The DNA here is from genome assembly GCA_022433055.1 of Begonia peltatifolia. NCBI lineage: Eukaryota > Viridiplantae > Streptophyta > Magnoliopsida > Cucurbitales > Begoniaceae > Begonia > Begonia peltatifolia. Next base: position 9,626,831 of record CM039528.1, read on the forward strand.
GAAAACGAGAGACAGCCTTGGAAATATGGGACAATCTGATTTTTCTTTAACTTCTTTGTTTGCTACATTGGAAATATCAATTTTTTAAAGTATAGAATTAAAATATATGAATATTATTCCAAATTACGTCTTAATCTATATTTGATTTCACGAAAATCATGCAAGTTAGACCCCCCCTTATTGGCATAAACTCCTACAGGGAAAAGCATTATAGGATGTTTGAAGTCACAATCTCGGATGTTGACACGGTTTATCGTCGAGCTATCATGTATGGTTCGTGATTAAAAAAAAACCCTATTCCTTGTAATCTTATCACATATGATAAGGATGTTCATCGGGTAATTGCTTTGATTTAGAGCGATGTTAAAAATAAAGATTAAAAGAAACTTTTGTTCTTAATATTGTTCCCTTCCCAATTGCTAGAGGATTAATACTTAGAATACTCTATGAATGCATTTTTAAGAGTTTATATTTCCTTTGTTGCTTAGGAAACTTGAAGCCCATTTTCAATGACGTCTGGACTTTATTGTGGGCCCTAATTTATTTATTCTTTTTTTTTTTTTTTTTTTGCAGAACTTCATAAAGAAATACCATCCAATCACATAATGCTGATAATTAGGAGAAAATTGAAGAGAGATGATGTGAGGGTGGTTTTAGCATTTCGAATGAGGGTGACGGGTGGGAATGACTTGGGTATAGTTAGTTTTTGGTTGGGTTGGGTTAGGTTGGGTTGTGCTGGGTATGGGACCTTTGGGCTGGGTTGTCTTGCAGAGGTCAAATGTTAGTTAGTAGAGTTAGGTTTGGGCTGAGTTGTGTTTTAGGGTTTGAATTGAGTTGAGTGTTGTGTGTGGTTCAAATAGTGAGATTTCACAAGTGAGAAAGCCATTAGATTTGAGGACTATTCACAGCTTTGTTTCTAAAAGTCGACCAATTTTTTGAGACCAAAAATCATTATACAAACCGTAAACATCGATTTTATAAATCAAGGAACCGTATATTGTTCCTATACAATCGAAAACAAGCTCAAAGTTAACCAAATCACGCCAAACAGTTTTACGTTCAGATTAAATATATTTTTGTCCATCCTTAATATTAGTAATTATAATCATGATACTAATATTAATATCATGATTATAATGGCTATTGATTGATTGATACCTTCAAATAGTCCTCAAATCTAATGGCTTTCTCACTTGTGAAATCTCACTATTTGAACCATTCCCTCCTGACTTGACTCTTTGTACACTTTGAAATATGCATTATCTTCTGTTGCATTTATCGTCAATTTATCTGTAAATTATTTATAAAAAAATTATAAATAATTAAAATAATATATCATTTACACGCTAAAAAATGAATGACAAACCAAAAGACTACACAATACTACTTGTACGTCACACATCTCATGAATCATTCTAACATTTTCCGCAGATAGTTTAATTGACGGGTGATTTTGAGATTAACAACTAATAAATAGGTAAGGGCTAAGGGGTTTGGATGATATTTTAATTGCAATACCATGGTGGCATAACTTCTTTTTAGTTGTGCATAAAGTGATCACGTGATAAAAAGATTTGCTTGGTTGGCCAAGTAACACAACCTTTTCATGAAATATATTATTGCTAAAAAACAGGTCAGTGCCAAATTTGCCAATCAAATCCACCTGGCAAGTATCTATAATTTACTAAATTAAAAAACATCTATGTACTTTTCTTTTTTTTTTTGTAGATCTATTTATTTTTTATATTAATTTCAATTTTATTATTATGGGTTAAAATAATTTAATCATTATATTATACGCTAAAATTTTGACTTTAAACGTTATGTTTTCTCTTAAACTAGCGACTTAGATGAATTTAGACGATATGTTCAGATATGTATATTTTGATGATGCGTGTTCTAATATTGTATTTGCTTTAAGGAAAAAAAAAACCTCAATTTTTATTATTTTTAAATAAAAATTTTATAAAATTTATTCATATTTCAACATTAATTTCACAAGTTGTAAATTTGAAAAATTCCCGAATAAATTTTTCACCAGGTCAATTGATTAATGATGACTCGAACTTTCTATCTCATCGTTGTTCGGAGACGTATAAATTTTTAATCAATTAAACAAATCAGTAGTTAAAAATTTAAAATTATGTTAGATAAATTGAAATTAACTGGAACAGTGTTTTGAATAACATTCATATTACCAGTGAATCAAAATTCATAAATTTATTTATCATATATATTATTCTATATTTATATTAAATAAATATAATAATAAAATAAAATAATTTTATTTTAAAAGGAGGGTTGCCTTCTTTGGTTAAACAGGGAAAGGGCGAGACTTGTGGTAGGGAAATTTGTCATTCTGACACGCCACTAGTGTCCTAATCTTCGGGTTTTAGCAACGTCTTTGGTTGAATCTAATCCCCTGTTTCATTAATTTTCATTATTTTTCATTATTTTTCGAGTTTCGTAGAAACAATTTGATTTCAACCTTAAAAATGAAAAATCATTGATTGAAATCATCACATGTGGTTGAATTTTAGTTATAAATGCGTTGGTGTGGGTTTTGTATCGAGTTTAGGCAAAACCATTTGGAAAATTTAGATTTTTTCCGAATCTCACTCGGTGAAACCCAGATTGCGTTGCAAGTTAATGCATGCTAAGTCACGGCGCAATAGGTGTTCTTCATGAGTACCTCTACGAGTAGCACAAGTTGCACCATGCTAAGCCGATAGGCGTGCTTTAAGTCATTTCACAACGATTGACTGGGTCTTGTTTTGGGTCGTTCCCAATAGGTTCCGACAACTATGCTGACTTCGAGCATATTCTAAAGAGTATGTTCACCAATTGCAAGTCGTCTACTATATTCACACATATATTATAGTTTCAAAACCGTTATTTTATGATATTTCATGTAGAAAACTTAACATGTCGTGTTTAACAATTTGTTCGTTATTATATTATATCAATTTTACACATTTACTTTCTACATTCATGGTATTTCATACTATATTTTAGATGGAATTTGTAGTTGTTTTTAGCCCATGATTTGGGCTGCTTGTTGATACCCAAATTCTGTTCCGTGAAAGTATTTGTTTGTACGGAAAATATAGTATATGGAAACTCTAATGTCGTGTCCTTATATGCAAATTCTTAAACTTGGCCAATGTTTTTTCATACGTGTTTATTAGTTTTTGGACAGTTACTTCTCTTTCTATTGTGTGCCTTCATGCATTCGATATACAAAGGTCAGTGGGTGACTTTTAATTTTAATTATTGCTATTTTATACATAAAAGGAAAAAATAGTGGCTTTATTTTCTGTATAACTAGTATATAATAATAGTACGTGGCAATAGTTTTCGAAACGCGTCCCACCGATGGCTTCGGAGCCTATTTTAAAATTATAAAAATGTGTTGAAAGTAAATCTTACATTTTTCTTCGCTAATTCATATTTTTTTACGATCAAAAGATAAAACTTGTTTTCTTATGTAGTGGTAGAGTCCTTATTAAGATTAGTAGCCCAACCCAACAGACTTGTTATTTTTCTTAGGAAAAAACCGAGGTGGAGTTTGTTTCTCTTTTTGTATTTATTCTTTCGGAGTATTTATTTTATTGGTGAAGTTTGGATAGTTTCGTCTTTCTTTCTTATTTGTATAATTATATTTGATGTCGGATCTTTTACATTTCCTACATAATACTTCCTTTCATGTATTATAAAGCAATATCTTTATATTCTGATACACTATGATTTTTGGCCCATCTCGATATGCTTTAAAACTGGCTTAATACTTCACTGTGAATCATGGATTATGTTTTAATTGGGAGATCAAATCATCTTTGAGAATAAAGTCGTTCAACCTGACGTTTCTTTCAAAACCCGCCTCCGATCTACCCAAGTAAGTGATTAGTATATTACCGACAAAAATTTTGACGAATCGAAATAAAATATAAATTGAGAGTTTATAAAAATAATTATTGCAATTAAAAACTAAGTAGTTAAGGTGTTAAACATCTAAAGATTAAGATAAATAGAATGATCTAACCCTAATTAAAGTAGTTTAATTGAGTTTTATTTTAAAATGAGGGAATGCGGAGGACAAGAGATGGATGGATAAGCAAATTTGTTTTCTGGTTTTCTTTACTATTACGGTGGTAATGATTGCCTATATAGTGCCAAAAGATAAGACGAGAAGGATTTAAGATTTCTTATTGTAAATTATATCTTTTTTTATGTTTAAAAATCGTTTTGAAATATTAATAGATCAATGTAGATTTGACGTACCATTTGAAATATTTTTTTATCGTATTTTGTTTATATAAATTATGGTTGATCCGTTAAATTTTTGTAATGTATTGTCATCTATTCAGGAATTATAGTTCTCGTTACACCGGAGAGACAAAAATTCATACTGATAGTAACAAATTATTTAGCTTAAATATCATACGAGCAGGCTCGACAAAATCCTTATACAGCTTCTACTATTTTTTGATAAAGATAATATGACCAACCGTAGTTCGAATGTCTATACAAATTTTTTCATACTTGTTATTATTAGATAATACCCGTAAATCTCATATTCATATTGAACTTGAATAGGGGTTTCTCTCGAAGCAATAAGAGGTTGAAACATTTTCAAATAAATAGAGAACATAATGTACACCAGGCAGAATTGATATAATTTGCCAATTTGTTCATGTAATATAGTTCATATTTTGATTGAAAATATAAGCAAGTATAGAATAAAAATGGCTCCATCTATTTAATGATAAGAAAAAGCTTGGCCCAAAAAAAAAAAAAAAGAAAAAGAAAAATACTAGTTATTATTATTTATAATGTATCATGACTATTCAACTATTAAAAAAAACACTACATATGATAAATTTATAGTATGTGTACACACACACATGTGTGTGTCATTAGATAGAGAAAGGAGAGATTATTAGAAAGAGAAAGAGAATTGAGAGAGAAGTAACTTAGAGAGAGAAAGGGATAAGACATAATAGATATGTGTGTGTGTGTATGTGTGTGTATATATATATATATATAGAGAGAGAGAGAGATATGTGAGAAGAGAGAGAGAGGGGAGAGAGATTGTAATTTATCAGAAAGAGATAGAGGGAGAGAAAGAGAGAGGAAGAAAACAAAAGAAATGGAGAGAGATGTCGGGTAGCGACGAGAGAATAGTTTGGGTTGCGGAAAAGCAATGTTGGTTTGCGGGAGTTGGAAGAGAAGAAGAGCCACAACAAACTACAAATGGATTCCATGTGATGCGGGCCTTTTGGATTTCAGTACGGGAATGGGACTGTCATTGTCCTTACTTGTGGCGGCTAGAGAGAGAATATCTTCTAGAGAGAGAAAAGACACACAGCAGTCAAGCGAGAGAGAGGGTATTCGTGTAATCGTGTGAGCTTAAAATATTGCAATGAGAAATGAAAACCCTTCAGAGATTAAGATCAGTTAGAGAGAGGAAGACAGATCACTTGGAAAGAGAGAGACAAAGTACGTGAGGTCTTGCTCCCAATTAGTTTAATATTGTCCTAGCTAGGTCAAAAGCTACCCAATTTTGTTTTCGAATTTAATCATTAAGTTATTCTATAATTGATATAAGTGTGACTTGGGATATTATAATATGAAATGAAACAACGCTTTGAAGATTACAATTAGAGAGAGAGCTTCCTTGCATCAGCTTCTACACTATTATCTATTTTGTGTCAAAATCTGTACAATTTAATTTTTTATTTTTACCCTAAAATGCTTTGTGAAATGTGAAGAGTAATAAAACGTGACATATAAATTATTTTCTTCTCTTTGTTATCTAGATTTTGGATGATTTTTACTTTCACAAAACAAATTGTCAAAGAAAGAGAGAGAGTAGAATTTAGCACAATATACGATTTAGTCTTTATGTTTTACCCAAAAACACGTTATACTAAATCAAGAACAAAAGTTTACGCATGAACCATTTATATCCACTTCTGTCGAACAAATAAGATTGTATAATTCTTCACGTAGAATCATTAGTACTCTTAGTACAATATTATCTATTTTTAATTGAAGCCTGCATTAATTCGTTTTTAACGTTAGCCCAAAATGCATTGTATTAGTTACGGAGAAGACTTCTACTTATAAACCATTCACTTTTTATTATCTCGGATGTGAATTTGTGCACCTTTATTGCTCTGAGTTGGATTTTTATAATCAACAGAATTTTAGGTCATTATTATTTTCACATAATAGATTGTCACACTTCTAATATAATCTAAGCTCTCACAAGTAACTTAATCTTTTGTCTCGTTTTTGTCTTCATAAGAGGATATACTACAGAAGGAGACTTTGAAATGATTCACCCTCTAAAGAAAAGTATAGGACAAGATACTAATGATTATGAAAATCTAGTCTGTACTAGTGAGTTGCACAATCTCATATTATTTGAAAAATTGTAGAAAGTAAATGATTTAAAAATAAATTTACTTTCTTTGCCTATTACAATGTATTTTGAATTAACGTTAAGAACAAATTTATACAAAGCCTTAAGCATACACTATTGTAACAGAAAGACCGAGAACAACGCCGACTAATACTTGTTATCAATCCCTTTCCAAGTAGTGTAAAACATGTATACAAGTTGAAATATGAAACAAACGAAAAAGGGAACTGTCTGGAGGAAGAAGAGTAAAGCATAAGAGAGCACCCTTTCTCTTTCATTTCTTTTATAACGTTTGTACACATACATTAAAACTAGCTTGTTAAAAATCATTCAAAGACAACCACCAAGACAAAGATTATCGTCTATTCCTTTTCAATTTCTATTTATCACCCAGCTCCAATTTCAATATTCAGGTACTCAAGTTACAAGAATAAATCCAAAATATTTACTTAAAAAAAAAAATAAATAATAATAATAATATAAAATTTCAGCTCTGTCAATCTTTTTTGGAATTTAGCAACCCTATTTCAGCTGAATCATATAATTTAAATGGTAATGGCGAACTCTTCCACTGGCTTTATATTCTCCATTTAATGGTTTTCACAAAAATAATAAATTTGAGAAAAAAAAAAAAAAGATCTTGGCAGATGCAAGCTCTGACGTGTAGGATATTCAAGAATATACACTTCTGATATAAACACAATATTAATTTTTAAGCCCTCTGAAGGATGATTGATTGCATTACGTAACTAGTTTATTTAAAAATTCTGAGTTCAAAAAATTAAAATAGAAAACGAAATAGGGTTTGTTTTCATTATTGTTTGTTATTTAGTGGGTGTGCATTCCTATATTATGAATCATTTGGATAAGTTTAATATTTTTTAAAGTTTTTTTTTTTTTTTTTTTTTTTTTTTTTTTTAAAGATGGAGAGGAGAGCAAGACCTAATTCAACTATTTCTTGCCATTTGCATTATTCCAGAAAAATAAATGATAAAAGTTTATAGTAGGGTTTGTATATTGTCACTTTTATATATATATTATTATTATTATTATTATTTTCTTACACTTTTGATGACAGAAAATGGGTAAAAAATGTATTTGTTGTTAACTACGCTTAAGACAATATCGTATAATAATCTCTCAATTTATCGAGTTAGAAATTATTTAGGTTCGAATCAAGAGCTATGTGGTGGGGGGTCCTCTCCTCTCCTCAAGTAAAAATTAAAGTTAACTTTGCCAAGAAAGGATTTACAATCATTATATTGCATGATTTATGGGGAAGAGGGTAACATGCTATTTTCTCTAATTTATGAAAAAAAATTACATAAACAAACAGATGAAAATCCAGCTCTTATTGGTACCTTATATTATAGATTTATATATAACATATATTTATATAATATTGTCTATGTTAAAGCTAGAGTTAAAATGAAAAATATAATAACAAAAAGAACTGGCTTTTTCTCTAACTTTTTGTTGTTTTTGCCTTGTCCTTTTGATCTTCAAAAAGCCTTTTTTCTCAGCCCCAAAAAAAAAAAAAAAATTAAAATTAAAAAAAAAAAAAATTCCCTTTTCTTCATATCAATTTGACGTCAATTTCTGATGAATTAACCCAGTTGGAGAAGGCTTGAAGAGTGTTCATATCAGCTCTGTAATGCTTCTGAGTAAATTCAAGTAGCATAGGCCATGTGAAATCTGGGTAAATTCTTGGAGTTTGGTCGTCCACTAATTCACTTGGAGGCCTTACCACTTTGTCACTTCTTGGACATAGAAAAAATGCAAGAGATTTTCTCGATCTTTCTCTGTTCACCACCGCTCGATGCAGACAACTCTTGTATTTTCCGTTTGACAACGCCTAAAACACGAAACAAAACATCGTTAAAAAAAAAAACCTTAATAATCGTGACATTAAAAGTTGTACAAAAAAACAAATGCCACTGACTAGTCTTAGCTAAACTCCAATATAACGTTTTATAATTGGATAAATCTTTAAAAAAAAAAAAGTTTCAAAAGTCTAATATAAGCTTAAAAAAAAGATAAATGTGAAATTAGACTTCATAAATTTATGAAAAATAATCCAAAACCCATCTTAAATTTGTGAATCTAAACCTGTATCATGGGTTTTTAGGTTAAATCAAGCAATTCGTTAGAAAATTAGAACGATTTCTTACCATGAAAGTATCACCAATATTGACGACAAAGGCATTGAAATTAGGGGTAATAGAGCGCCACTCGTCGTCTACAAAAACTTGCAGGCCACCCACTTTGTCTTGGTGAAGAATAGTTAGAGAAGTTGGATCGCAGTGAGGGCCTGTGCCTAATGTAAGCTCTGGGTTTTGGCATTTAGGGTAGTAATTCAACCTCATTATTGAATCATTCTCTTCGTAAAAGTTCTTAAAATGGCTTCTTTCTATGTTTAGGCTCATCCCTAAAAGTTCCATGATCTTCAGAGATAGATTGTTCATTGCCTTGCAGTATTCCTGGTAAACCCTCCTGTTGAAACAAGAAACAAGAAGAAAAAGGTTTATCGTTTTGCTTAGATAAAATTCATAGAATCTTTTGATTTTGCTTTTTGGGAGAGCTTTTGAGATTGAGGCAAAGGATTTTTACTTATTTACTTAGATTTCTCTCTCTGGATGTTTTCTTTTAAAAAGTGGTTATGGAATGGCCATAGATAGTGATGTTTTTTCTTACCCGAATCGGTAGAATTCTTCGCCCATTTTGTCGCAAAAATACTCTTCGACGAGATTCGACAACCGTGTTTCGGCCGAGAATCGAAAGGAAAGTGTTTCCTTCCATGGAAGTTTGGAGGAGAATCTACCGGTGAAGCTACTAGCATATCCACAGTGCTCTCCAACTTTCCTTTGAGCCTTTTGTTTCTGCAAAAGATTCAATCCAAAGAAATCGTCCATATAAGCATGAGCATTAGCTATCAACTCATCATCGACTCCGTGATTGACGACGAGGAAGAAACCATGCTTTCGACAAGCTTCTCCGATGAGTCTCGACGCCTCTGTAGAAGCTGCTTCATCACCGGAGATGAAACCCTTCAAGTCGATCAACGGAACTTCAAGCTCCGGGGAGAAAACAGTAGGCTTGTCTTCATCTGGCCATACGAATTGCTTCGGAATATTTGATTGGTAGCTAAGAACAGAAGGATCAAAAACTAAAGGGGTTTGATCATCATCTTTGGGTTCATCTTTTTGGTCGGTAGGTTTTGTTAATATGCTTGTGTTGCATTCGATAGCCATCGATGATTTGATGAAGCTCAGAATATGGGACTGAAGAATTATTTAGAGAGAGAAAGAGAGAGATGTAGGGAGAGATAGAGGGGAGTGAAAGGGAATAATATCTTAGCTAAACGAAAAAAGAAGAAGATCTTCTTCTTGTTTGAGAGGTGTGATGAGAGAAAAGCCCTGGCCTTTCTTAATTGTGGGGGATAGTGAACAAAATTTGGAATCTTATAGCTACGCTCTTTCTCTCTCAGATGAAAAAATAATTGCAATCAAGGACTTAGAAACTGATGCATTTACTGAAAAAGTCATTCTCAATTTTCAAAATTTGGGTCGAGGGTATCATCTTCTAGGAATTGGTTGTCTTCTTGGCTATAGCCAGGAGCATTTCCCAATGGAGTTTGTCATTTTCTTCAGCAAGGAAACTCCAAATTTCATCAATTAATTCCTTATATGTTTCCTTCTACCTTTCACTGTGGTTTCACATTCCTGCATAGATCCAAAGACTCCTTTAGTTTGTACATATTACAGTGTGTTTTTAAGATTTACTTCTTTCATAGTTGGACTCTGTAATTAATAAATAAAACAGTGGGTTTCAGTTTAATGCAGAAAAGGCCCACCAGCGAAGGCATTCTGGACTGCACCAAATCCCTTTCATGCCCCAAACGACCTTTACGAGCTTCACTAATTGAACCCGAAAGTTCTTTTGGTGCAATTAAGATTACTCTTTCCCAATGCAATGCGTGACAGAGAGTGTAGAGAGGGAGAGAGAGAAGGGGAGAGAGATAGAGAGAAGAGAGAGACGATGAAACTGTAACACTGTGACAAAAGGAATAACTTCGATGAGTTGTGAGCTTGTTGAAAAGTGACCTGCAATTGTTCATATACGTCGTACCGTTTAGAAGAGGTGACGTTTAGAAGAGGTGAAATTTATACGTTCCTCCCAATCTAGTACAAACTCAAGCACAAAAACAAACGTTTCAGCTCAAACTGAATAATATTGTAACACAAAATATAAAAAATTTCTAATATATAAACTACGCAAAATGGCCAAAATTAATCCTCTTTTACAATTAGAACAAATTTGTTTATAAATTAGAGTAGAACAATATTTGTCAAAAGAAAATGGTGACAAATTCAGAATCATCAATCAACATGTAATCGTAGGGCAGGATGAAAATACTTTTTTTCATGAGATCCAAACGCATTTTTCCATAATCGAGCTAGCCTGCATACCTTATCAAAGAGAATTGACTTTTTTAATTATTTTTTTCATTAGCGTCACGGCACCGAGCCAAAAATTAGGTCAGCTCGGGGCTTGGTCCACCCCAAGTTTGGGATGATTTTCCAAATGAGTGGTGACATCTAACCACTAACTTCAAGCTCACCTTCGTCTCACATCAAATTAAGATCGGACGACACTTCGCAACTTGAAACATAACTTCACAGCCGAAGGGGATCTCACCTCCGTCTGTGGCGGTGGAAGAACAGGTAATGTGGCAGCTGGTGGAAGGAGAATGAGAGAGAGACACATAGAGAGAGAGTGTCGACTACTATTAGGCTTCGCTGAAAATAACTTTAAGAATAATTAATTAGTTCTATTATTTTTATAATTTTATTAATTAATTTAAGGAATTTCGCATCAACAACCAACTTAAAATGCAATGTTTCTTAATATCATATTAAGAAACGTCATATTTAAGACAATGCATCAATTTACTCTAATTTGTGTAGAGAAAATTCCAAAGATAATTGCATGCACCCTAAGGGCTTGTGTGTGTGTGTATATAATTGTATGACATTGAACATGAAGCATAACTCATGGGTGAACAACAATTGTTTAATCACACGGTCACGAGGAAAAAAAATATTAAAATCGATGTCAATAATGAAATTAATAAGGACCCAAAAAAGAGTTCTAATTAATTATTTTAGCAATATACAAAAGAATAAAATTAATTTTGCGTGACAGAATGTCATGCATGTACAAGAAGACAATGAGTTCTTTCAAAACACTTGTCGGTTGGAGTTGATATAAACCAAAAACATCTAGGTTGGATGGATGTTTCAAAAGCTTATATTAAAAAAAATCAAGTGTAAAGTGAGTGACAATGTTTTACAACAAAATATACTTGAATTCTTCTTTCATTATCCACCAAAAGTTGGTATGCTTTTTGATGGGGTAGAGTCTTGACATTTATGGAAAATTTACGTGTAATATCGATCATGTTATTACAATATTACTTGTTTTGAGTTGAAATTTAAATAGATTTGTTCTTAAATTTTACCATAAATTATATTTTACTAAGTCGTGAGAAAAACTCTGAATCATTCACCTCAATTTCTTTAGAACAACATGATATTATGCACTCTTTTAGTATCAGTTGAGCTTTCAAAATTGAGATGTTATTACTTTCAAGTCAGACTACTACAAAAGCAAACATGGGACAAAGAAAAGTCGTCACTCTTCTCATGGGTAAATCTATAAAGATGTTGATTTCATTAGAAATTTTATGAGTGTAACATTTACGTGTCACGATATTAAAATAGTTAATCTTTACTGTGTCTAAACTAGGATATTTATATCGAATTTTACTTGGTTTTTTGGTTTGTTGTTAAAGTAAAGTTGCTTTTGCTGAAATGGCTTTGAAACGATGTCGATTAATCTTTAAGTTTGGTGTCATTAGACATCAATTTTTTTTATTTTTTTTTTTACGCTTGCTTTTGCCATATAAATAATGGGAAGAAGATTATAGAGATTTTGTTTGTTTGATGAAAAAAAAAAAAAAAGGATTAGTTTTAGTGCCCTACTTGCAAGAAGCAGCCCCAGCTTTAACAATCAAAAGAAGGGGACAGAAAAGTTGAAGTAAAGGCAGAATAAAGATAAAAACACGTTCTTCATCTTTTTTAACCTACTTTAGATTTTAGTAATTATGGAAAAATCAAATGGAAGATAACGCAATCATATTACTAAAGTTAATTATTTTACTAATATTTCTCACCTCCTCGGAAAACACTGTTTAACACTAAGTACAATGATTAGGGTTTAAGCTTATGAGCATTTTAACATACATTCTCTTTAATTTTTATTTTTAAACGTTTAGAGTTTGTAAATTTAGAATTTAGGATGATAACCCTAATTAATTTAGCACAAACCCTTGTAAAACCACTAAAAACTAACATTGGTAGGTCTATTTCACTTCTTTTTTTTTTTTTTTGAAAAAGAGATTTGCATCAAGTTCAAGAATTGTAATGTAAGTTAGCATAAACTATTTCTACCATAATTAGGGGGTGTTAGATATTTTGTTTCGGATATTTTCATTTACGTTGATTGGGGTCGAGACAATGTAGTTTTGCTTCAAGCTTTTGTACAAGACTTACGAACAAATTTGTGTGGATCTCGACATCGATATTTTGTAGGTGGAGCGAAGCCCAACACTAATTGTTTCATTCTTTCATACAAAAACACAATGAATTTGCTTCGAAAAATGCATAAATAATTAGCAAGTAATAACCAACAATCAAGGGTGGTCAAAACCGACCCTGAGTTGACCAAAAGAAAATTGAACCGACTGTTTTTATTTGGTTCGGTTGGTTTTCAAAGTTAACTAAATCGGGTTCGGTTCTAAATTTTGAAAATTGATAAAAAAATAATTTTGCTTGCTTATCAATTTGACATATGTAAAACCAAATTTAATCGAAACAAATGATTAGATGTTTATGTTTTTGTAAATATATGTAATTTTTGCACATTTTACTTATTTAATTTGAAGGATTTGTAAGTGAATTTCACAAGTTATCCAAATTATGGTTAAATGCACCTATTTTTAGTGTGAATGAAATGAAGGATTTGATTGTATGCATAATTTTTATTTATGAAGTATTTAATTTAATTAATCATGTATTATTGGATATTTAATTTTTCCTAATAAAAAATTTTTGGAATTAAATTAGGGTTGAAGGAAATTATCATAATTGAATTCTCAATCATGATTGAGAGATTTGACAATCTAATGAATTTAATTTTTAAAAATAAAGAATTTTATTCTTAAAATTTCTATGCACGTACAAAGTTTATTTTTCCTTTTTTGGTATTAGAAATTGAACCATAACTAAATCAAACAAAAATTTGTTCTTTGGTTCGATTCAGTTCTTGCACTAAAAAGTTGGTTTCTTTTCCAAAGAACCGATCTTAATCAACTCGGGTCATTTCTATTACAAAATTAAACCAAACCAAACCAGAACACTAACAACCCTACCAACAATTTTGGGAAATTCGCTTTTTTTGTTGCAATAAAAACCAGAAATGGTAGTTGAATTTTTATTTTTATTTTTTTAAAAAAATTCTATTATTTTGTTAAATCGTAAAATTGGAAGTTGTTTATAATGAATGATTCTAGATTTTAACATTTAATTTTAAACTTGAAGTTTTACCCGCACTCATTAACGTACAGTTAATATTTTATTTTAATTATTTATTATTGATCTTAATCATTACATTAAAAAAAAAATTAGAGTGTCAATTTAGATAATAAATATAGCATTAATCATTTAAAATTGGTGATTTATACAGCTACTACATATATTTTGTGATTAGTTATTAATTTCTCGTGTCAAAACCAGTTGCTACCAAAAACTTTTGAAAAAACAAAACAAAATTATATAAAATTGTGTTAAAAGAGACAACAAACATGGGACGTGACTGTTTCGTAAGAGAGAAAGCAAGCGTGTGTGACAGCACTTATATCACTCAATTTTATAAAATAAATAAATAAATAAATGTATTTGGAGATTCTTAGAACTTTTTTTTATCAACACACTTGATGTAAAATACGAAGAAGATGCCGCTATTAAACTAATTTGTTAGAATAAGAAAGAAAAATTTTAAAGGGAAAAAACTTCTAAAATAAATGCACTCACATGTACAAGAACTTCTTAAATATGTGACTCACAGATACTTGAATTATTGATCTTAAGATAACCTCTCAAATATACATGAAACAAAAGACAATTCCTATGATTAAGTTTATTTTTTGCCGATCTTTCTCATGTTTATATACATTATGGATTGATTATTCTTGTTCTGTATTCATTAAATCTCAAATTTGTATCATTTTCCTATCGTATTCACCATAAATTTATATCTATTCCAAATGTTTTACTAAATTTGTCTTCTCGTTGTCAAGTTTGATACCTATCCCTTCACGATTTTGTTTATAGATGTTTTTATTTATTCGAGAATGGGTCTTGTTAGTATAATCTAAGAACTCTCTCTATGTATATTGATTTCTTCTATTCTTCTCAAATGATTTGAGATTGTGTAATCTCGTAGCCATTTTTGTCCTGAGTTGACAGACTGGCACAGAAAAAGTGGAGAAATTGATAAGGACGGGAGGGTGAAAATGTTGAGGCAATAAAGAGTTGCATGCTCTTCCGCATCAACTACCAAGGTGCTTTAAAAAGCACTCATAGAATTTGTGACACTTAAAAAGGTGCACTTAAATCACATCAAACACATTAAAAGTAGTGTATAATTCAATTTAATATTTGAAGTATGATTTTTTTTTTAAACAACCCCTCAAAGTATTAAACTTGAAAAATAAAATTTTAAACTATACAAACTTAACAAATCAATCCCTAACGATAACCCGTTTACCGTTTTGAATTTTACACTAGAATGGGAGTTCGATCTAAATGAACGGCCTCCGATTCTATCGAGGGGCGACCTCCTTGTGCACTGCACGTGCAAAACGGGGGGCTGATCAAAAAACATCAGGCCCCCATTTCACGTGGGGCATTTTGAGAGGTGGAGGTCATGCTACACGTGCATTGCACGTGGAACAAGAATGAGGGTCGTTTAGAGGGTAAACACCCACTATTGCGGCAGCCTTCACCCTCCAACAGGGGGTTGATCGCCTGGAGTAAATAAGGAGATCGACCCCCGTTCTCACCCCTCACACCCTTTTCTCTCAAAACTGAACTCCCTCTGTCAAAATCAAGCCATTTTTTCTAAAATCCGATTCATTTTCAGTTAAATCCCAAAAGATCTCCAAATTGGAGTCTACTCTGTGAAAAATTCCCCAAATCTATTTGAAATGGCCGCCCGGTCAATTGAATTTTGAAACCAGGCGTGTCAATAGCGGTTCAAGCATGATGTGTCAAACTGCTTGATCATCCATTCCAAGACTACTAACCTTCGCGGTTGAGAGTCTTTGAACATTAAAGAAATATTTGACACAATCTCGTTTCACGAGGTGTACGGGATTACCAGAGACAGCTATGAAAGAATAGTTTGTTTGTTTTATGCGAACTTGAGCGCTCCCGAGAAACTTGAGTGGTTGAAGACCTATATCTTAGGTAAAGACATCGTCATACCTATAGGCGCGGGGAATGAATTGCTCAGATTTTGTGTGTTAGACTTTGATAGATACTATCACGCTTCTCGAAACTGTGAGTTTTTTTAGCACGGTAGAGGGACTTGAGTTTCTCAGGAAAATTCACCGCAATTCGGAGATTATAGGCTTCATGAAGCCGAAATCGAGGACTTGAACGTAAAAGCTCGAGTTATTCACAACTGATCAGTCAAACTATCCTACCAAGGGATGGACATAGAGATCTCGTGAGTTGCATGGATTTTTATGCCATGGAGAAGCTATACACCACCAGCATGTTCGATCCAGGCTTCGTGTTTCTAGGTCACGTGCAAGAGATTGGTCGAACACGCAACAAGAACCAGCCGTAAGGTGCACTAATTATGAAGTTCGTCGATCGAGCTGGGATTCAACTGCCTAGTAGAGAGCAGAGGCGATCACAGAGATCCGATGATTTTTTCGATGGGCTTCATTTGACTCGGATTGGCCTAGTAGAGGTCGACGAGACTTGGATGCAGAAGGGAGATGTTTCTATGGAGGACGCCACCGTACCCTTATAGGCCCTTAAGAGCCTAGTAGGTGGAACATAATGCAACAGATGTATCATATGCAGCAGCAGATTGAGTTCTTCATAGGCAGAGTCATGAGGGTGATTGCGTCCTAGAGAGAGCTGACTCAATCACAGAAATATCTTGCTGAGTCCCATATAGCTCGCAAAGTCCCAAGTAAAAATGGCGAAGAGGCTCGAGGAGTGGATGGCTACCGAAAATGGTGATGTCCCAATGTAATTGTTTTGTTTTGTTTTGTTTTTGTATTTCATTTGATACACTTTACTTTTCGTTTGTAAATTTGATGTACATTAATTTTATGTCTTGTAGTTTATTTTTGTAATATAGTATCATTTACTTTCTGTTTGTCACTGTTGTTTTGTTTATATTTGTACTGTAGTACCATTTAGTTTATATTTGTACTAAATCTGACTGTTGGGTATAAATTTGAGAATTAAATATGCAGAAATTGTTTAAAAATAACAATAGAGGAGTCATAAAATAAACAAAACTTTGATCAATTTTTTAATTTTACTTAAGGTTAAAAGCACTAGAAACACAAACTATGGATTTATTATAATTGTTTTACGTCTGTTTTATAAAATAATTCATTAAAATTATAATAAATCATAAAAAAGTTAGAAAACAAAATTAAGAATATGTTTCCATGGTGAGGTCAACATGTGATAAAAGTTTGAAGTAAATCTAATATCGTTTGGCATTTTTGTAAAATTAATTTCTAAAATGAAGAAGAAACAAGCGTAAATAGGGAACGGAAGCTAAAAATTACAAATAAATCAAACAAGTGTTATAAAGTAACGAAATCTTTACCACATGTTCACCATGTCATTGGAAGATAATCAAGAAATATTTGTGATTTTCTAAAACTTATACGAATATAATTTAACCCTAAATAATTTTACAAAATTATAATAAATCATACAAGCGTTATAAAATAATGAAATCTTCACCACATGTTCATCACAACATAGGATGATAATCTAAAAATGGTCGTGATTTTTTTACACTTGTATGATTTATTATAATTTAAACATAAAATAATTTTACAAATTACAATAAATCACATATGTATATAAGTCATTAATTTATGGCGCGGCCACGTGTCGAAAATTCCTAGACATAATGAAAACTATAGTAAAAAAGAATATCAGTGTGTTTAAGAGTGAAATGTGTTGAAATGTACCTGCTCTTGCAAATATGAGACTCCAATTTTGAGCTGCATGTTCAAGATTCTCAAGCTTCTTTCTTATCTGTGGACACAAGTTGTCCGTTGAAGAGGCTAACTTCTCATATTTTTTCTTTGTACGAGTCATTAAACACTTTCTGATCATCTCAAATATGGTCAAGATCGGTTTGTCCCTAGCAGACAATATAACTGTATTGAATTACTCACACAAATTATTCAATTTCATTTCGCACTTGGGAATAAAAAAAAAACTCATGACTAGCCCAATATCTTGGCTCTGTGCCTCGAAGATATACGTAGGTAGTCGGGTTAATCTGATACAACTTTCTCATTTTTATCTCGAAATAAAAACTTGTGGTTGCCTTGACCGTATTTCACATCACATCTCTGTATAATCTGTCACGAAATTGGATTTTGAAGCTTACTACTTATGCTGGAGGCAGTAGCGGTGTTCACCGTGTTTTAATTCTTTTTCCACAGCAGACAAGAACCCCTGATATGTGAAAGAAAAACTAAGTCAACATAAAACACTACAATTACCATAACGCCCCAATATTTGAAATGACAATAGAAAATGCATTATACATTTTGTCAATCTGAAATAATTGTCCATCTGTATCCTGATTTAGTGTTTAGATCTCACTTCAATATTTTAAAAAACCACATCCACGAATCCATACACTCAGATTCGACGTTAGCAACAGCAACATGATATATTCCATCGTTGCTATCGATACTGACGGCTATGAGTAATTGGCCGGGACACGAGTCTTTCACATAACAACCATATAAACAGATAATGGGTCTACAAAACTACAGCAAATCTGTCTTGCAAACAGCTATGCACATATACATTCTTTGCAATACCAATGACTCTTCATTATTATTGCCAGAGCCCACCAAATATGTATTTTTAATGTGCTACCCGGATTTGATTTATAAATTTATGCTGCTTAAAACCACAGTAGCTTGTACTGTTCGTCGCTCGTCCTTTCATAAAGTGTTTAGGCTACGCTTCTTGCTCTTCTAGGAAGACTGAGTGTAATGTTGGCAGTCAAATCATTCCTCACTATCTCGATAATGGATGAGATTTCCCACGTAAGGTGACTTTTGAATCTATTCAAATAATGATTTGTCACTCATTTTGCTAAAGCGTGTCAATTTTTCATTTTCCTTGCACAACTGCGAGTATCGGACAAACTCTTTATTTGAAACGTAAACTCGTTTTACATCTTCGAACTATACAATCAACACTCACATCCGTATTCACATTTAGCCGCCAGTTATCGAAGATCACTTTTGGTGAATTTGATCTCATAACCATTTTTCATAGCATATTCTACTATTTCTTCTCTAATTTTCTTTAAATAACTATATTTTTTACCCAAATAAAATCTTATTGAGATTTCTTCGCTTACCGGTATGTTTTCTACCTCATCATCCTTCAAGCCAATCGGTATTCGAACCTCATTGTCTAGAGTTCTGGAACTCGAATGCCCATCTATTTATTCATTACCTTCTAAGTGATCGAGTGCTCGAAGATCACCATACATAGGCGTTAATTGCGAATACCAATCAATATTAGCATAACAAGTTGTCATCTTGTCTAAATCAACTGATCTACTTGAATTGAAATCCATGAATGTCGCAAATATCGAAAAAAATTTACCAAAGCAAAAAAAAAATAGAGGCTTTAGAGTTTTCAAGAATCGGTGGTAAATAATGGACAGAGTCTCCTTTTATAAGTTCGTAGATCACCCCCTATTCTGGAGAATTCTTAGTGAACAATTGGTAGAACGGGGGTTCGTTCTCCTGCCGCAGCCTCCCGTTTTGGTCACGGGCCTCCCTCCCATGACTGATGTCACGGAAAATATTAGAGAACGGGGGCTGATCTCATGAGAATAGCTCTCCATTCCGTTCTGGCTAGAACGGGGGGTCTTCACCCTCTAAACGGCCCCTCGTTCTTGTTCTACGCGCAACTCATATGGAGCGCGTCCTTTGCATGTTGCTGTCAGGAGTTGATTTGTTAGATTTTAGATAATTTAAAGTTTGATTCGTTAGATTTAATACTTTGAAAATTTATTTTCAAAAAATTTTAAATTGGATTATACTCTAAAAAGTAGGTAATCTGATTCAAAGATATTTAAACAGTTTATTATATGATTATTCTGAGGAATAGCTCCATTTATTTTTATTAGACTTACCTAGTTTTTAACTCTCTTTTTATTTATATTTTTACTTACAATAACAATAGGAAACAATAGCAAATGCTGTATTATTTTCAGAATAACTCGCCGTTATTCTATTATTTTACTATCTTAATATAATTATTAATGTGTAAAATAATTATTTATTCTTTTGGTAGAGACCTTCAAGATAATCACTCATGTCATAAAAAAGCACAGATTTTAGCATTAAAAAATGCATGATCCATGATAAGATAATATTTCTGTCAAGAACACATTCAAATTTTAATAATAAAAATATATTCTTTCTGGGTTTTTTCTGTGTCTACATGCTGCAGAAGCATCTCTCGACTGATAAAACATGAGATTATGAAAAGTAATTATTATTATTAAATTAAAAGAATAAGAATAAAAATAAAAATAAAAATAAAAAGTAACTTTAACAAAAAACAATTGAGCCGACAAGATCTTGGGAAGAAGATTGCTCACTGTCTATGAAAGAACTAGTTTACTTCCAAATGGCAGAAGCAACCATAAAGTGGGAATTGCACTACGCTTGTCAACTTCGATTTTCATTCGCTAAACAGAACAGACAGTGAGGTTAAGATTGTCACATCTCCTTGAAATATTTATTTTATCATATGCTATCTTGTTGAGTAAAAGCTAAACATAGAACAATGTAATCTAAGATCGTCATTTCATCTCCTTTTTTTAATATTATATTAGTATAAAATCAAAATAAATAATTCAACACCATCCATTCATCTGTTCAGAAGACGGTTTTTTAATAGTTCACTCTTAAAACTGAGTTTAGGGTTACAGACCCAACAATAGTGGGTTCGATGTTTTTGGACAGCCATGGTTGTCAATTGTTTGTTAAAAAAAAAAAAAAAAGTAGATGGTGAGGAGTATCCCTGCGAGAAGAAGTCATTCTCATCGCCTGGCCAAAGGTCGGGGGGCTGGTATAGACTAGGCTCTGTTAGTCCTAAGATTGGGTTAGCCTTGGGTTGACTTTTATTATTTTAATAATAGATTCAAATCTAATCCATCTTAACGTTAGATTAGATCTTAACCTGATTTTGAAATGGAAGGTCAATATGCCAGCTTTATCCAACAGGTCGACTCAGGGCTGGTGCGAAGGTCGACTAGTGGGTCAGACTTTAGATTGGCTATTATACAATCAGCGTCGATGCCCATATAGCATTGCGATGCGATGCCGATGAAGTGGTTTTTCTTTTTACACAAAGATTTGGAGGTTGCAACTCAAGCAATTTGAGCAGCGTTGGGATTGCAGATCAAGCTGAGTCGTGACTCATGATGTTTGGTTTCGTCCAGGCCTAGGCCAAATCTGGGTTGATGGTCAAGTGACTAGAGGTTGGAGTCCTTTGCTATATATAATTTCACAATAATATAATGAACTCATACACTTAATAATAATAGTACATTGGTTATCATAAAGTCAATTCTTTTAAAGTGATCAAATATGGTGTCTAGAGTGAGAGTTTAATGTGCAGATACCAAGTGTCTAGGCTTATGTTTATTATGGGAAGAATTAAACCTACTAATAAGTTATATATATTCAAAGTTATGTTCACTAGCAAACAGTCAAATATTTATATTTTATTAGTTTGCTAACAATTTAAAAAATACAGAGAATTAGACAATAAGTTTATTTAAATCAAAATAACGTGACAATTGTGGTTCTAAGATTGTAAAAGACAAACATACGTTTTGAAATTTCCCCTTTGTCACACCAAAAACTAGAAAAAGTAGGATAATACAAAAGAGTTTGTAAGCCATTACCATGCATGCTCTATTATTGCAGTTGGTGAAGCAAAGTCTGGAAATTTTTAAAAATGGTGAAGGGTTTTTGTGTCTCGTGATGTTCCTAAGTTTGTCTTCAAGAGATATACACTAAACACACAGCCGAAGCAATACAAACCATGTCTCCAAAAAAGTTAGAAAACACAAACAAAACAAATACCCAAAATTTCCAAACTTCCAAGATGTGTCACAAAATGACATGAGACATCAGGTGGGAAAGAGAGAAATGGAAGGCCCATCAAAGATCCATAAGTGAGGCAACTAACGTGATGGTGGAGTTGTCACAAAATGACATGCAAAAATAAAAATAATAATAAAATGAGTTCTCCACAATATAGAAATTCCATGAAATAGATGGACCCAAAAAAAATCCAAAGAAAACAACGCAAATTAAAAATCGAACAGATGGACACAGCAAGTTCAAAATTGAGTAACAAGACGAGAACAACAAAAGTCCAAAGACCATTAAATTACGACTATCACGAGAGGACAAGAACGATCTCTTGAAGATAAAATGAGTTCTTTCCATTATGGAAATCCCATGAAGTTGAACTCATCAATCGAACAAATTAATATTCGCGAATCAGGAATAGAGTAACAAAAGTCCAAAGACTGTTGAATCAAGACCAGATACGAGAGGACAAGAACAATCTCTCGAAGATCAGTCCGTGTATTATCTGCAAATGAAACTTTATCTGCATGCAAGCATTATTTAGTTGGTGGGTTTGTGGAGATGGGTAGATTATGTGAGAAATGGGGAGCAAAGACAATCTCATACTTGATTTTGTGTTGGATATTTGGCTATCATCTCATAAAGTATATTCTCCTCTTCCCTTCACTTCAACTCAAAACCCCTTGTCCTTTTTCTTCAAATGATGAATCTTACAAGTTTTATTATTTTCTTTTTGTTTTTTCAAAAATATGCAAGGCCACAACTCATGTCTATTTTTAGAGATACTTTCCTCAAATAGAAGTCTTTTAAACATAAATATTCATTAAAATGCTTTCTTTTTTATTTAGATTTTGGTAAATCTTTTGATGCAATAATAATGTATTTGTAAGGGTTTTAGTTTAAAGTCTTTTCCTTTTCTTTTTTACTCACAAACTAGGTGTATTCAAAGTGTTGCTTTAGATATTTGAATTGGGCTTTTTGGTTGAGTTGATTCGTTATTGGACCAGCTTGAGTCAGGATAGTTCATGACTTTAAAGCTGGTCCAGGTCTAATCTAAATGTCAATTGAAATCGAATTGGAACTATGATTTTTACCAAATTATGTGGTTTGATCCTGGTTCGAGCTCGCTCTACACATCCACTATTTTGGTTTTGGTTCTGGACTTTCAAGAACTGTGCAGTCTGGTCTCGATTCCAATTTGATTAATTTGATATTTTCAAGAACCGTAAAAATCAAATTGGAATGCGTGTCAAATTTTCGAGTCGAAAACCGATTAGATCATATCTATAATTCCAAAAAACTGGCCCATACCCGAAACCCCCCCAAAATCTGACCTAAACTCGAAAATCCGACCCCAAAAATATAAATATTTTTCTAGATATTTTTTTTTAAAAATTAGAATCAAACTAGGACTGAACCGTGAAAGATGGTTCACTGTTTTGGTCACTGTTTCGTGAAACATGGTTCTAGTTCCGGGTCCATAGAACCATGGTTCAGTGTTTTGGTCATAGAACCATGGTTCACTATTTTGGTCACTGTTCTGCATTGAAACCGGACTGAAAATGACTATGTCCGCCCCTACATAAAATTAGACATGTCTAGCAAGTTTTAGACCAAAAATGTTTGGTTAAAGTTCTACTTTATGGACGCCAATCCATCGGACTGGCGAGCCATTGGATTACCTTTAGCTGCCCCCTATGGCTTAACCCTCAGACTTTTTATTTTCTTAATTTTTTTCAATAGTCTGTGCTCTAGACTATCAAGCACAGCTCGAAAGTTATTACAAGTCTAGCCAAGTTCAATTAGGACCCGCCTATGTGTCATTAGTTTAGACCTTTTTGGATAAATCTGCCGATCTACTTGTTGGTTGACAGAAAACTCGGTTTTAGTGTAAGATTGGGTCGGACAGACTCGGTTTTAAAAAAATATCTAGTCCAAGTTCTAGTTTTATTAGGCTCACACTAGACGAACACATGAATCTTGGACCATTTGATAAGGCTTACCTTTAGATCAATGGACTCCCACCTTATTTATTAGACTACTTGGTGAGTTTAGGGGTCGGGCGATGCCTTCTTGGTTCAAGGAACTCGATGGCATGTAATCGTCGTGTTTAAACTTGTCTTGCCATAAATAATTTTAAGGTTAAAATTGTTTTAACCCTTAAAGTATTTGTCACTTTAGTTTAGTGTATATTTGTATTGTAGCACCATTTAGTTGATATTTGTACTGGATCTGGCTGTTGGGTATAAATCTGATATTTGAATATGCAGGCATTGTTTGAAGATAGCGATAAAAGAGTCATAAAATAAACGAAACTATGTCTATTTTTTTAACTTTATCTTACTAAATTAACATTATAATATAAGATTAAAACCAATTTACCACATATTCACCACATCATAAGAAGATAATATTGAAATATCATGATTTTCTAACACTTGTACGATTTATTATAATTTAATAATAAAATAAATTTTCAAAATTTTAATAAATTGTGCAAGCATTATAAAAAAATAAAATTTTTACCACATGTTTACACATCATGAGAATGTAATATGGGGTTTATGGTGATTTTCTAAAACTTGTACAATTTATTATAATTGAACCCTAAAATAATTATATAAAATTACAATAAATGGTGCAAATCTTATAAAATAACAAAATTTTAACCATATATTTAACGCATCATGGAGATATAATTTAAAAATATTTGTGATTTTCTAACACTTGTGTGATTTATTATAATTTAATTCTAAAATAATTATACAAAATTACAATAAATGGTGCAAACATTATAAAATAACGAAATTTTTACCACATGTTTATCGCATCATGGGAATGTAATATGAAAATTTTCGTGATTTTCTAACACTTGTACAATTTATTATACTTTAACCTTAAAATAATTATACAAAATTACAATAAATCACATCTATATATAAGTCATTAATTTCTGCAGCGGCCGTGTGTCAAAAATTTATGCACATAATTAAAACTATAGTAAAAAAGAATATCAGTGTGTTTAAGATTAAAATGTGTTAAAATGTACCTATGTTTTACTAAATGTGTGAAAACTCATAAAAGTGTCTTGGGAAGCAGCACTTGAAATAGATCTCCTGTGAAGACAAGTGTGACTTTTATGCCCCGGCTACCGACATGTACGATACGCACTGTTGAGTTCCTCCTACTAACTGTCGAACTTGATGGCTCGTCGACATCTTATACTTTTGTCTTCTTTGGCTTACCAGGTTTACGTTTTCTTCAGAACAGGTGGATTTCCTTTCTCCCAGGTATGGGGGGTCACATTTGTTTCCCACTAAGAGGTTGAATAAAGTATGAATATATCTATAGATAAGTTTCTCGGTGATAGTATGAATGCATATAATTTTCTGGTAAATGGAGACACGGGATTCCAATAAGCTCCCACTTGTTACAGTTGCACACACCGACATTCATGTTGACAACGTATTGGTTGTCATTGTTGACCTCAGATCATTGCGCTCCTACATGGATATGGCTCAAATTTCAAGCTACACATTCAAGCTTCTTTCTTATCTACGAACACAATACGTTCATTGAGGAGGCCAATTTCTCATATTTTATCACTGTACGAGTTATCAAGCACTTTCTGATTATCTCAAACATGGTCAAAATCGATTTTTTCATGGCAGTCAATAGAACTACATTAAATGACTTACACAAATTATTCAATCTCATTTTGCAATTAGAAATCGAAGAAAACGCACGACTAACCCAATATCTAAGTTGTGTCTAAAAGATATGTGTAGCTAGCCTGGTTAATCTGATGCAACTTCCTCATTTCTATCTCTAAATGAAAACTTTGATTGCCCTGACCGCATTCCACATCGCATCTCTATATAATCTGCCACGAAATTGGATTTTAAAGTTTGCATACATATGCCGAAGGTAGTAGCGATGTTTGGCATGTTGTTATTCATTTTCCATAAAAGGCAACAACCCTTGATATTTGAATCAAAAATGGAGAACATAAAACAATATAACTACCACAACGTTCCAATATTGAAATGACAATAAAAATACATTATATCTTTTGTCGATCCGAAAAAATTGTCCATCCTTATCACGATTCAATGTTTAGGTGTCGCTTCAATATTTTCAAAATCACATTCATTAGTCCATACATTCAGATTCGACGTTGTCAACAGCAATGAGATATATTTTACCTCGTCATCAATACTAACGCTGTGATTAATTAGCCAGAATATGAGTCCTTCAGATGACAACTATCTAAACAAATAATGGGTTTACCAAACTGCAGCAAATATGTTTTGTAAGCAGTCATGCACATATACATTCTTTGGAATACCAATAACTCTTCATTATTATCTGCAAAATCCACTAAATAAGTATATATTTTTAATGTGCTACTCAAATTTGATCTATGTATTTCTGCTGCGTAAGACCACAGTAGCTTGTATTGTTCGTCGCTGTTCCCTTCATTAAGTATTCGAACTAAGTTTTTTGCTCTTAGCAATACTGAGTGTAATGTTGACAGTCAAATCCTTCCTCACTATCTCGATAATGAATGAGATTTCCCACGCATGTTGACTTTTGAACATATTCAAATAATGATTTGACATCTATTTTGTTGAAATGTGTCGATTCTCAATTTTCCTTGAACAGTTGTGAGAATTGGTTTGAAACATAAGCTTGTTTTGCATATTCGAACTATGTAGTCGCTATTGAAATGTCTTCACACTCAGCCATCACTCACCGAATGTCACTTTTAGTGAATTTGATCCAATAACCATTTGTCATAACATATTCGACTATTTCTTCTCTAATTTTCTTTAAATAACTATATATTTTACTTAAATAAAATTCCATTTAGATTTATTTGCTTATCGGTATGTTTTTCACCTCACCATCCTTTGAACTGACCGATGTTTGAAGGTCATCGTCTAGAGTTTTGGAAGTCAAATGCACCTCTATTTCTTTATTACCTTCTAAGTGATCGAATGCTCGAAGATCACAATACATGGGCATGGAATGAAAATACTAGTTCATATTGGTATTACAAGTTGTCGTATCGTCTAAATTAACTGATCTACTTGAATCGGAATCTATCAATATCGCTAATATAGAAACAAAAATTTCAAAGAAGGAAAATAGTGTAGAGGTTTCAGAATTTTTGAGAGTCGGTGGTGAAGAATGAACGAACATCTCCTTTTATAATTTAGAGATTGGCCCCTGTTTTGGAGAACAAGCCCTTGTTTAAGTTCCACGTGCACCGCATGTGAAACTGGGGCCTCCACCTCTCATAACGTCCCACGTGGAATGGAGAGCTTTTGTTTTTTTATCAGCCCTTTGTTGTACGTGTGGTGCACGTGGAACCAACCCTTGATAGAACGGAGGGCCGTTCGTTTTAGATCGACCCTTAGGCCTCCACTTCTCATAACGCCCCACGTGGAATTGAGAGCCTTTGTTTTTTTATCAGCCCTCTGTTGTACGTGTGGTGCACGTGGAACCAACCCTTGATAGAAGGGAGGGCCGTTCGTTTTAGATCGACCCCTATTTCTAGTGTAAAATGCAAAACTAGGGGTGAACGGGGAGCCGTCGAGGGTTGATTTGTTAGGTTTTGAATAATTTAATCTTTGATTTATTAAGGTTGTTAGTTTAAGGGTTAATTTAAAAAAAAAAATCAATACTTTAAGGTTAAAACAATTTTTTACCCATAATTTTAATAGATTTAATTGGAATGTGTAAAAAATTGTGCTTTCTTTTTTTGCTCAAAACTACTTGTTTAGAAGAAAATCTTTTCCAATAAACGCAAACATTTTGAGGAAAAAAAAACAAAAAAATCTTAGTAATATCTCGATTACGTTGACACTTGTCGAATTATTAATCATGTACCAAACAACCAAAAGAACAACAAATTTCTAAACGTAACATAATTTATATAATTTTCTCCGATCATAACAAAATGTACTGTAGATACCTCCTGTATCGAGACTCACCCAATTTGTTCGTTTTTTTTTGTAATTTCTACCAACACAAATTTATATTGTTATGTGCTTAGGTGAAACTCAAGATTTATTCATGACAATTTGAAGACATTTTATGTTGATTTGAAGAAAAAAAAAACATTTTAAAAACACCGCCGATTAAGACTAAGTGCAAGCATGGTATTATGTCACTCAGGATGATGGTTGACTTTCTTTGCTTTTTCTTGTCTTTGAATCATAGAATTGACAAGAGTCAAAACTAGATACTGTCGTCTTTCCTATCTTCAGTTGACACTCAGCTTCCATTAACAAAACCTAATCATCCTCCCATTGGTTGATTTTATATTCTCACAGGCATCCCCTCCCTTGTTTTTTTGTGGTTCGATATAACTTTTGAAACCCCGGTTTTGTAGATTAATAGCTTTTCGATATTTTCCTACACTAGTTCGCACAAAAACCCTAAAAATGTCACCGATAAAAACCCTAAAATGCGACTGATAAACTAAGATTTTGAAACCACAGCGCCAAATTCAAAGATTTTATCTAGAATCGTAAATTGTTCGAATATCGTCGCTTTGGATTCTAGAATTTCGCTCAATTGCATGGTGTTACAATAGTAAGTTCATCACATGTTTTGCTAGTTCCTTCCAAATTTATTTTCATTAGTTTTATTTTATTTTTCCATTCTAAAAAACAAATAAAGAATTTTGGTACAAGGGTTAATAAAAAAAATTCAAACAAAAATTGAATTAAGTCATAAAAAAAAAAATTAGTAAATTAATCAAATACTCTAAAGCCCCAAAGAAAGATCCACTCGATGAAAATTTCGACCATGTTGGGTTTGAATCAAAATTAGTCAAAAACATATTACATTTCTTCCATTCATGGAACTTGGGAAGAGGTTTATGATTTATAAGGAATACATCGCTACATAAATTCAATACGTTACATTTAATGCTCCAGCACCGTGACTAAATTGACGACTACATCCGACTATTAGAAGATCATAATCTAAGTGATAACGGTCGGTTTCTCTCTTCCAGTAAAATCTTTCAACTTGGACAACGACAAAGCCAAATCTGCAATGCCGGAAAAATCGGTTAACCAAAAGAATAATCCAAACTATTTGATTAGATCAATACGGTCAGTTTATAAATTTGAACCTATTAACGGTTTTAACGCGAACTGGGCATCGACATCGTGTTTCTTAGTATCGGGTTCAAACTGTTCAATGTAGATTCGAACAGTTGCTCCGGCGGATCCTGTACCCTGTATGCAAGTTTCATGTTTTATTTCTTCAATTTTTCAAAATGAATCATCAAGATTGTTTGATCAAGACATAAAGCTATTGCTATAAAAAAAAAAATGAATTATTTAAAATATAATTTAAACTCTAACGGACGAATTCATTTACATATTAGTCTTTAAACTTATTTATAGATAAAATAAACATTCATTTTCTAGTTGTCCGCAATTTCAACTTTCCAGTCAATTTATTTCTTAAATTCAACACGGGTATTTTATGTTTTTTATTTAATCAAGTGTTTTAACTTAATTTCTAACGTCTCGTTAGCGTCAAATTAAAAATTAAATTAAAACAACTTACTAAATAAAAAAAACATAGTATAAACTTGTTGAATTTAATCACTAAATTGACCTAAAAATTCAAATTGCTATTAATTAAAAAATACAGGTTTAAGGTATAATCTTTTGGATCTATATTGAGCTTTACCAATAAAAAGAATAGAAATTTACCGATAAGCGATATATGATCCTTGACCCGTCTGTAAAAACAAATCGAATGCCTTGCTGTGATGCTACGCTTCCATCAACCTGAAATTTCGTAGAATATTAGATTAGCCATGCTTGTCTTTTCTTACCAGAAACAAAAAAAGGAGAAAAAAAAAGAGAACAAAATAAAGTAGTTATTCTTGGTACCACCAAAAAAAACCCAAGAAAAATGAACAAACACTTACAGGATCAGTATACGAAAAATCATCGGCAAATTGAAGAACATACGATCCTAAAATAAAATTTAAAAAAAAATAACATCATAATTCATCATCGAGAACTGTCTGAACAACTACTTTCGTGCTATGATAAATGCGCGTACCAAACTTTTCGCCCGACTTGGTCTTAGAGATCAGATCTCGAAGGTGATCTATCATTTTGTTTGCACCATCCAATTCACATTCCTAAAACAAAAATTTAGATCGTGTTAATTAAAAAATAATATTGATCGAGAGAATGGATAAGATCCAAGAAACTGATAGCTCGATGTAATCAACAGATATGGACAAAAGCTTTGAATTACCAAAAAATATAATGAAATTATCGTAGAAATTTGCAAAGAAAATTTAAGCGATTACTTCGTAGTCGTATCGAGAAAAGAAGTTCCGTCCGTAAGTCGCCCAATGTTCGGTCACTACATCGGAGACAGAGACTAGCTTCTCCCCTGGCTTTTTGTCCTTGTTTCTGTATGCAATTATAGAAAGCCAAGCTAGAACAGCCCTGCCATTTGAATAAAATTAAAAATCATTCTCCTATCAGAAATGGCGATAGAACGAGAGGACAGCAATAAATTCCAGCGCCTCATCGATGGAAACACAATACGGGAATAATACCGAGTGCCCTTATTCTTCAATAAGAAGTTCTCAATCTAATAGTTCTTTTGAAAATATAAAATCGAACATGTATTGCTACATTTTTTCTCCAACTCTTCCATATCTTGATCATAAGATAAATCGAATCCATGTGGAAAAAAAAAAGGTTAAAATAAATTACCAAATACCATCCTTCTCTCGAATATGATCAGACCCTGTTCCGAAGCTCTCTTCTCCACAAACTGACAACTTTCCGGCATCCATGAGATTCCCAAAAAACTTCCATCCGGTGGGGACCTGCCCAAAGAGTTTTTTTTTTTTTTTTTTTGTGAAATTAATCGCTTACTTAGAATTTTATTTGGATTAAACTAATTCGCCAAAATAAATTTAAACCTCGAAAAATGTAAGCTTCAGTTTCTCGGCAACTCTATCAAGAGCACCACTCGTCGGCATCGATCGGGCCAACCCCTACAATAATGGAAAATTAAAAAAAAAACATTTCCAATAAATAGACATCAACTCGAACAAAAATAATTAAAATGACATGTAGTCAATACAATACAAGAAAAATAATATTAGAATTACTTTTTCCTCTCCAATTTTTTTTTTATATAAAACATTACATCAGTTAATAAGTAACATGTAAATATCACATCAGTAACATTTTAGTGTAAAATAAGATAATAAATCTACCATTACCCGTATGAGAATTTATACCTTTGGACCGCTTTTAAAATATGGAATGGCTTCCTGTGCATTAGCTGCAATAATTGCCACAGAATCTGAAGGAGTGACGAAGAAGCCTTTGCCGAGAATCATATTTCTATCACCATCTCCTGAAAAACCATTTATAATACGATAATCGAACGTTCGTTTGTTCTCAAAATAAATAACAGAAGTATAATTTCAATTTAACCAAAATAAAACATGTTTCCACTATGTTCTACCTCTATTCCTTAATACTGAATTACATACCATCACTTGCAGCTCCAAAATCAGGTCCGTTACAACCATACATGACATCGACCAAATCCTTGGCATAGCTGTTTAAAAATACGATATTATTAAACGAAAACAATTTATCGTCAAAACAAAGTGTTAGAATTTACACACTTACGTAAGATTGGGATCAGGATGACCGTGTCCAAAATCTTCAAGAGGAACTCCATTGGAAATCGAATCCTACACAAGAAGCCTAGCATTGATTGTCAGAAATGTACGATAAATAGTAAGATTTGCACGACTTGAAGACTAAAATGGGTATAATTCATCATGTAATACCGGAGTAGCTCCAAGATTATCCACAAAAATAGGTTTTGCGTAAGCACCCGTAACTGCATGCATGGCATCAAACATAAACCTAAGAAGTCGAGTATCAAAATGAGATCACAAACATAAAAATGAAGCTTCTAAAAACTGAGGGAACTAAAGAGAATTATAAGCCATTTATCGATGGATAAACTAAAACTAATCGAGATGCACGTATAAAATGCAAAATCTCAAAACTTTGAAGGTTTAGTAAAATGGAAAAATTTTGATCTGAAAATTGCAAAAGGTAATAATGAAAAGAACAAAGTAATTCTGCAAATTTGAGTAGAGCTCCTATGTGAATATATAAAAGTCCATTGATTTCGTTTGTTGTACAACATGGTTTCAAAATAAATTACCAGTTGAGCTGATGGAAATTTTTACATCGAATGAAGATAAACAGATACAAATTTTCTCAAAGAAAAGATAAACACAATATGATAATATTTGCAAAACATAACCTAAAAAGTAATTAAGCTAACTGAGTATGGCTTGAATTGTATGACGAGACAAACTAACAGAATAAATAATACCTGAAATCAGGTCGTGACAGAAGGCTTTTAATAAGCGGAAAGTCAAAAACATCCTGAACAAAATTTAAAAATTTAACGTTAATTCATAATAAACAAATTATATTATGTTTCCGAACATGTATTTTTTTAGGGGAGGCTGTTCCCACCTCCATTAGCTCCAAATAGTCGGAAACTGGATCAATAACTTCCACGATAAAATTTCCACATTTTGTTACTCCAACATGAGCAAGGTCAACATTTGGAATATCAGCAACTTTTATTTCATAGATCTGAAAAAGAATCGTCAGTTGGAAAAATCAAATCATGAAGATGGAGCAACTAATTGTTGACACCTAAGAATTTAAAATTTAACATAAAATGCAATTTAATCTTCGGATATCATTGACAGATTAAATCTCGAAACTTTTTTTTTTTTTCTACAAACAGAATTTTCACCTTTCATTTTTTAACAACTTAAATCTTGTCGTCAATTTATCCGTAATCTTCAGCACTTATATATCACATATTTTATTTAGTCCAATCTCAAACTTTTTTTATCCCTTTACAGGTTTAAAATCATCGAAGTAGATCGATAGATTTCGAAATCAAGTTAAAAATCACTAGAAAAATAAGAAATTAAGTTAAAATGACTAATTAAATAAAAGATATTGTATACACATGGTCAATCTAAAGACAATGTTTAAATTACTAATAGTTGAAAGATGAAAATTTCATTTGTCGAAAAAAATAGTTTAAAATCTAGTATATAAACAACCTCAACCCTTAAGGTCTAAATTGCACTTTGCCCTAAAAATTAATAGTTTCTAAAAGGATTATAAGACACAAAACAAAAGTCATTTTCAATTTCAAAGCAGGCTGCACAATTTTTTATTAACAGCATCGATATTAACCTTTCTACGCTCAGAACTCGGACATTTTCTTTCGTTGAACGTCTCTTTCCATTTTCAATCAAGAATCTCATTGCCAAGAAAATAAACATGAGACGAAACAATGAAACCCAAACCATTCGCACTGATTGACAGTAATTGAGGCAAGAACTTACAGAGAGAGTGTTTCCATAAATTTTATCAGTGATAGACTCTGGCGCAGGCTGCCCACTACTGTAATTAAACTGAAAAGTCAATAACAATTCATATATTTGAGTCAGAATTCAAACGATAAAAGAGTATAATCTGTAAAACGATGAAACGAGGATTAATCTAGCCAACACAAAATCGATAAGGGATTAACCTTAATACCCCAATCATAATCAGGCCCACCCGGATTATGACTTGCGCTCATTATAAATCCACCATTTGCCTGCGAAGAACAAAGCAAATCTAATTTTTCCATACGAATATTTGAGTTTTATTCGTTATAAATCCACCATTGTCGGGCTTGCCTTTCTCTTTCTTATTACAGCGGAAACGGCTGGTGTTGACAAGATTCCATCCCTGTGTTTCAACTATCTTAAATTTCAAAATATAGAATAAAATAAAACAAAAAAGCTACAAAGTAATTATACCATCATCGTAAATTGGACATTTCAATTCATACATAATATACATCAAGCTCAAATATAAAACTTGACTTTAACATATAAATCAAAACATATATCAATAATTCTTCCAGCAGAGAACTGAATCAAAAAATAAATAACATTTAACATAAACGGGCAAATTATTCGAGAAATTCACATACTTTCCCACCAAAATCTTTCCAACACCATTCCCAGCAGCAATTTTTATAATTATCTGCCATTTTAGAGAGAGAATATCTTTCAAATCTCAAAACTAGATGCTACATTCCAAAAAGCGAGAAAAAAGGGAAATACTTGAGCTGCTTCTTTGTTAAAATATCGGCCATCGCCTCCTAAAACCAACACCCCATTTTTGTAATTTTCAGGTGGCAACGAATTGAACAATGCCTAAAAATTCACAACCGCATAAACATCTCTTCGAACAACTCGTATTTGAAATATCGAGTAGGGTGAAAGTTCAAACCTGTATCCAATTTGCTAAGTAATTTTCTTGCATAAATACCTTCACCTAAAACATGTAAATTAAACCAAAAAGAACTCATCAACCTTCTAGTAAACTGGAAGAAAGGAGAAATTCTTGTAAGCAAGAACATCGAAAAGTTAGAAAAGCATCATCAACTGTAAACTATGAACAAAAATTTCAACTACAGGGCGTCTCAAACTTTGGTTTCTAATCAAGAAATATCAAAACCTATGAATGAACATCAAATTTGTTCATTATGAATCCAAATTATCATCATTCCATTTAATTTTTCTAAACCAACAGTGTAATTATCCAATCATGATTGCAGAGAGAATGCACAACCAAAAACTGTGAAAGCCACCTTTTTTCGGAGACCACTCGTTCCAGTCTTCTGCCCTTCAATAGATTTCGTTGGAATTGATTTAATCTGCAAAATAAAGGAACCACCTTTCATAAGATCATCGAAAGGAAAAGCAAATCGATAGAAACCCAGAATCAGATTGTCTCAAAGAAAAAGAATAATTCAATTCAAAAGAAATCATACAGACAGTCAATGTTTACTTAGAGAGAGAGAGAGAGAGAGAGAGAGAGAGAGAGAGGTGGCGGTGGACAGACCATGATGCCTTCAGCAAAAGTAGTGGGAGAAGGGGAAGAGGAGGAGGAGGCTTCAATGGAGAAAGAGGGGGAGATTGTTCTGAGAGGGACAGTACGTAAGGATGGGGAGGAGAATAAAGAAGAAAGATGGGAAATTGGAGGGAGAAATGCCCCATTAGAGGAAGATGGTGATCTTGGAATGGAGCTGGAAGCGAAAACGCTCCGAAACCCGAGAGAGTTCGCCATTAATGACGACGGGGAAGATGGAGAGAGAGAGAGAGGACTGAACGCTGACTGTAGTAGGAAAGGAAGAGTCTAAACTAGGAGAAAAACAATGGCTGCCATAGATTATCTCCCACTTAAATTATCATCACGTCAATTCCTTCGATCTAGTTTCACATGTCGATGATTCTCCTCGACCACCCAAAAGAAAATCCCATCAATCTACAACATAAATAGAGAAAATTGTCTTGTGTATATATACGTATACATACTTTGTACATCTACGCACTCCTGTATATAACCTATTATACATACACAATAATAAATAAAAGACGTAGGATAACGGAAGCGCTTAAATAAAGAAGCATATCATTACTATTATATATATATCATAAAATAAGATAATTACATTTTCGTCTTACGCATATCTGAGCTCGTTATCCTATATCCTACTCTAATCATAACTGTTGAATTCGTATTTGCAACGCTATAACTTCAACTCCCAGTATATAATATTTGTAAACCCACTAGATATAATAAATTATGTGTAATATTCTACCTTCATTTATTTCAATTTTAGTCTCAATTCCCAGTGTATTTATACAAGAGTCAAGCATCCTTGCCTCGTTCAAAAAAAATCCTAGTTGATGAGTTCGACCTTACGCCTCTAAATATGGCCCCTCATTAAGTCTACTAAGAAGCGATCGAATCTTCCCATCAAGAACTAGAGGAACCCAAAGTATGAGTTTATTGTTCGTCATCATCTGAATTGGAGGCGCAAAAGATTTGATATTTTAAGCCAAGTTATACATAAACTATCTTTTTCTTTTTTAAGTTTTAACGGTACTTCTAGTATTACAAAATGAATAGAATGTTGGTTGTGGTCTAGTTGCTTAAGTGGGTTTCGTTTTCCAAATAAAATGCTTTTATTTTTTGACAGAAACTGTCCACTCACACCTCCCTCACTCACACACATTCTTTTCTATATGTCTTGTCGATGGAAGAAGAAATATACATGTAAAAGCAGAGAAGAAATTCGTAGAAAAGAAGTCCCTTAACCAAACGATTCATTTGGAATTAAACTTGTAATCGTTAAGGCATAGAAGAGTCTTTTCTTGGAGGAAAGCAGTAGTTTGTAATTTTCAGACATTACTAGCGAGGGGTATTTCGATTTTATTCTGCATTAATCTAAATGCTTTAATTTTGGCTCCTAAAGCATGTTTAGATCGTTTAAAAAATCTAACATTTGATATCAGAGTTTCTCACCTCTTTCTTGGTGTTTTTGAAAAATAAAGTTCGAAAAAAATTTAATTTTTCATTCCGCTATTTAGTCATTTTTGAAGCATGAAAACGTTACGAATCACTCAAAAATTTGAATAAGATTTTTCGACATTAAAAATTTTTAAATTCAGTGTCAAAAATGGTGAGAAATCGTCGAATTCATTCGGATACCTTTTTGGATCAAAGCGGGTTGAGCAAACAAGGTCGGAGGTTGAAGACGACGTGAACAACTTGTAGATTCTTAATGGTTTCAAACTACATGTCTTTTTGGATATATGACAAATTAAAACAATTTCTCAAAATCGAATCATTTTGTTTTTTAGCATTTCTCATTAAATACGCACCTTCACATAATACAACAAACGGCTCCGGCGTGGAGGATACAATGGCTTGCCACTTGGACAAAATAATTTTGTATTCACTTTTAGATTGAATTTATATTAATCTACATATCATGTTTAGTATAAAAATTAAATTTGATGAAGTGATGTTAATGTGACAAGAATTCTAACAATTGGTATCAAAGTCGTTACTCACCTTTGTCTTGGTGTATTTAAAAAATAAAGTTTGAAAAAATTTAATTTTTCAATCCTCCTTTTGGTTGTTTTTTAAGTACGAAGACGTTACGAATCAATCAAAAACTTGAATATGATTATTCTGCATTAAAAATCCTTGAATTCAATGTCCATAATGATGAGAAATCATCAGGTTTCATTCCACTATCGTTTTAGGTCAAGGCAAGTCTAGCAGACCCGATTGGAGGTTGAAGTCAACCTGGGCAACGTGTAGGTTCAGAATAGTTTGAAACATTGTTTTACAAAGCACGAGTAGAGAAACAATGTGGTACACAAATTAAGATCGTAAAGTCTAATTAAGATGGAAAATATTATGGTAGATACACTAATGATGAACAAGCACCTTGTCCGTTTGCTAGATTTCTTCATGAGCACGGAATTGTTGCTCACTACACTATACTAGTTCTCTGAAACAAAATGGTGTGACAGAAATAAGAAATAAAAAACTTTTGAACATGGTGAAGATTATGCGTAGTAACTCCGAACTTCTTTATTCCTTGTGGATTAATACTCTTTAACAGCTACATTAATATTAAATCGAGTTTCAACAAATGTTGTAAAAAAAACGTCATTCGGCATTAAAAATTATTGAATTCGGTGTAAAAAATGGTGAGAAATTGTTGGGTTTCATTTTGTTACTGTTTGGAGTCAAAGTGGGTCAAGCAAACCTAACTCGAGGTTGAAGATGACTTGGGGACATGTAGTTCTAAACGGTTTGAAACTACGTAACGATTTGGATATATTAGAAATTTAAATAATTTCTCGAAATCACGTCATTTTGTTATTTAGCATTTTTCATTAAAACGAGCATCTATGGAATATAACTCGTGCCTCCAATGTGGAGTACACAATGGTTTGCCACTCAGACAGAATAATTAAGTGTTCACTTTTAGATTTAATTTGTATTAATATGTATATTATGGTTCAACAGTCATTGAACACTTTAGCACTGAATTGATGATAGCTGATTTTTAATTAAAAACTTGTCCATTTCAAAATTTACGAATCATGTAGAGAGAATGAGATTTGGTTCTATTATGTTATTTTTCGTTGTAAGAACAAATGTTGATTAACTTTTCATTTGATATATCTTATTTTAATATATATTAGGTACACATTTATTTTTTAATAAATATACTTAAGTATTGGACCTGGAATAAATATAGGATTTATTCATTAAGTTTACGAACAATAAAGAAGAAACATAAGATATCGTAATAAATGGAAGATTGTTAGAACCCGATTCCACCAACTGGACCCCAACGGGTTAGAGAATTCTCAAAGTAGGAAGGAGTTGCACGTCGAATGGGTGCTCTTATTGGCATTCACCGTGCACATGTATAAATCGCTATGAGCTAATAAAACATACTTCTTTAACTTGGTATTTTAAATTAGGATGCTTCGTTTAAAATCATTATTATTTTTCTTATAAAAGCATTTAAAACATAAAACATTTATTGCATGAAGAAAACAATATACATTTTATACATTGAAAATTTACATGAAAATTAGAGTACAAAAACGAAAGGTACTACAAAAGTAGATCATTATATATGATTTTTCAAAAAGATTTATACAAAGGAAAGTCAAACATCTCATCCAAACAAAAAGACCATTTACCTTATACTTTTCCTCTTGGTGAACTTTCTATATATCTAAAAAATATGAATTATTCGCATAATGTGGTTTTAACCCAGTAAATAAATTTAACACATATAATAACTAATTCAAACTCTATTAACATCATATAGGATTAATCACCATCTTCTACTATAATTATTTTTTTTAAATTATATAAATCATGGTTTTTTTTTAAGTCATGCAAATCCTATAAAATTATGCTTCTTTGAAATCAATCTTTTAAAATCACTTAACTATTGTTTGAAATCATTTTGATTAAATAAATTCAATACAAATAGAATGAACTTTGCATGATTAAAATTATTTTTTCAAAAAAAATCTCATGTATCTTTTTACAATCAAATGTTTAAGTTAAAAATACAATACACTATAATTCTAACATGTATAACCATCCCACAATCCTATACGTTCCCAGGCTTTCTCTGGCAGGGTTGTAGGACTCTATGCATTGCTTGCTATCGAGGTTTAGAGATTTTCAACCCAATGAGGACATTAAGTTGATCTCCTTCTCGTTTCTATAGTCACACATATCGCACATGAAGGACAAGTCCAACCATTGAGTTCATGTGTGAACAAGATTATCAACTTCTTTTTTTCCTTAAATGCATGTTTTAACACATTTTATAAAGTCAATATCATACACATTCAAGACCATGCAACTCACTCATACAATTCATTTTGAAAACTAACCTATCACATTGATTTAAAATAATATTTTCAAAACATTTTTTTTTAACATCACAATACAATTTGAAAATATAAATATTTTTATAAAACGTCATTCATTTCACATCAAAACAACATTCATTTAACCACTTCAATCCATAATCTAAATTCTAAGCTTAACCAAAACCAAATACATAATTTAAATATATTTTCACTTAAACAATGCAATCATTATTAAATTACCTACAATTTTCACCTTGAAGAATTTATTTTTAGTCCTTTAGAATTGTCCCCCCAAGCTAAGCAACTTTTCTTTGAGGGTCAAGTCCAAACACTAACTTTTTTTCTCTTCTTTCTCTATTTCTCTTCTTCTCCTTTTCTTTCTTCTTTCTCCTTTTCTTTCTTCTCCCCTCTCTGGTTTTGCACGAAATATATCTGATCTTCAGCCCTTAAACAAGTTTCTAGAGAGATCTAATGGCAAAATTACTTTTTTGTCTAATTTATCCATTAAAATATATTATTTTATCTTTATTTGCATGGTTTATTACAAAAATATCATGCTTAGTAATCTTTTCATCATGCTTAGCTTAAACTAACTCATTTAGATTTAGTTATAAGCTAAAAATCAATATTAACTTAATTAATTAATCTTAATTACCTACTAATTACACTTTAATGACATTATTAGTTACTAATCCTAGAGTGACAGCTGTTAACACCTCATTGGTTGTCCAATTAATTATATGCCTACATATTTTAAGATATTAAAAATATTTTTCCTTCAATAACCTTCTCTAAATTCTCATTCTAAGATGTAGTTTAATGTAATTTACTAAAACAGTGTAGTTTAAAACATAAACTACATCTATCAAATATAAAAGTAAATAACTTTTACTGCGTATATATAAATTCTTTCATTCCAAAGCCACTCTTTTCGTCTACATGTCTAGTTTAAAATTATAAAATTTTATAATAATTAAATTATCACAGCAAAAGATATTACACTTACAATCAAGTATGTTTCTCCTACAAAATAATTTCATTCATAGCATTCTCAAGGATTTTGTACTATTTCTTCAATTCAACTTCCATAACTTATTCATATATCATTTATAATAAATATCTATAATACATTATTGACAATAGAATATTGAAAGTTTAAATCATTACATTCTTCTCCCGTTAATAAAATTTCGTCCCGAATTTGTTTTTTCTATCTTAGTTGTCAAAAAGTTGGGGATACTTCTCTCTAATCTCACCTTCTAGTTTCCATGTACCTTCTTCGACTCTTCTTCTCTTCCATAAGACTTTCAAAATAGAAATCACTTTATTCCTAAGCACTTTATCTTGTGAATCAAAGATAGTAACTGATTCTTCCATTATTGCCACGTCAAGTTGAAATTTCAATTTTTTCCAATCCAAAACATGTGAAGAATTTGGTTCATATTTCTTTAACATTGAAATATGAAACACATCATGTATTCCCACAAATTGAGGAGGTAATGCAATTCTATAGGCTACAGACCTATCCTTTGTAATATATAGAAATGTCGTACAAATCTTGGAGTTAATTTACAACCTTTGTCAAATTTACTCAAACTTCGATGCGACCTTACTTTAACAAACACGTGCTCACCTTTATTAAATTCAAGAGGTTTTCTACGTTTATCAGCATAGCTCTTTTAACGGCTTTGAGCAGTCTTCAATCGTGCTTAATGAGTTTGATCTTTTCATTACTTTCATGTATCAAGTCTTGTCCCAATATGACCTCTATACTTACTTGGTAACTATTTTTATAAGTCAATTCCACAAGATGAATATAATCTTCCCAACTTCCTTGAAAATTCATAATACATGCTTGTAGCATATCTTCCAAAATTTGGATTGTCTTCTCAGATTGGCCATTAGTTTGTGGGTGATAAGCAATACTAAGATCCAACCTTGTATTCATAGCTTTTTGTAAAGCTTGCCAAAATTTTGAGGTGAATCTTGGATCTCGATCAAAAACTATGGAAATAGGCAAACCATGACGTTTAACAATTTCTCTTAAATATAATTTACTTATCTGATCAATTGAACGAGTACTACGCATGGGTAGAAAATGACTTATTTTGTAAGTCGATCAATTATTACCGATATAGTATCATTTCCCTTTGACGATCTAGATAATCCCGTTGCAAAGTCTATTGTTATATATTCTCATTTTCAATCAGTTACTGGTAATGGAATGAGTAATTTTGATGGTTTTTTATGCTCAGCTTTAATTCTTTGACAAATCATGCATTTGGAAACAAACTTGGCTATTTCAGCTTTTATTCTCTTCCACCAATATTGTTTCTTCATGTTTTGGTACATCTTGTTTTTTTCGGGATGAATGGCAAATTTTGAGCAATGCCATTTTGAGCAATGATTTTCTTTTAAAATTTTCTTTTTCACTTCTTAGTCATCGAGAATCACTAAACGACCTTGATATCTTACTCCCGAATTAATATCCATGGAAAAATTTTCAATTTCCTTTGTTTTAATCTTAGTTTTCAATTCAGCTATTTAAGCACTATTGTCTTGTGCATCCATAATCTTTTGCACAAATTAAGTCTCACATTCACATTTTGAAGATACACTTGATCATTGTCTTCTCTTAATTGCAAATTGAACTTGTCAATCTCAGACCACCTTTTAAATTCTTTAATACC
Organism: Begonia peltatifolia; assembly: GCA_022433055.1. Lineage (NCBI taxonomy): Eukaryota > Viridiplantae > Streptophyta > Magnoliopsida > Cucurbitales > Begoniaceae > Begonia > Begonia peltatifolia. Next base: position 9,668,884 of record CM039528.1, read on the forward strand.
AATATTAGCTGTCATCAATCTTGATTTTCTGTTCGATGCATTTGCCACCATATTTGCTTTAGCTGAGTGGTATTGAAGTGTATAATCATAATCTTCCAAGAATTTCATCCAACGCCTTTGTCTTTTATTCAACTCATTTTAGTAAATAAATATTTTAAACTTGTGTGATCTGAAAACACTTTAAATGTCTCTCTATACAAATAATACATTCAATGCTTTAAAGCAAAACCCACTGTAGCAAGTTCTAAATTGTGAACAGGATAATTCTTTTCATGTGGTTTCAATTGTCTCAAAGCATATGCAACTACTTGATTATTTTGCATCAAGACACATCTCAATCCATTTAAGGATGCATCACAATATACCACATAACATTTTCCTCTTTCCGAAATTATAAGAATCGGTGGAGACACAAATTTCCTCTTCAACACTGAAAGGTTACTTCACATTTTTCATCTCATTTGTATTTCACACCCTTTTTGGTTAATCGGTTCAATGACATTGAAATTTTGAAAAAGCCTTCAACAAATATTTTATAATATCCTGCTAATCTTAGAAAACTTTTTATCTCTGAAATTGAACCAAGTTGTTCCCAATTTTCTACCGTTTCAGTCTTTGAAGGATCAACTGCAATACCATTCTTAGAAATCACATGTCTTAAAATTTTAACTTTCTCCAACCAAAACTCACATTTGCTTAACTTGGCATATAATCGGTGTTATCTCAACATATCCAAAACACAATGCAAGTGATTCTTATGGTCATGTCTTGAAGAGGAATATATCAGAATGTCATCTATGAATACAATAACAAAACTGTCAAGATACAATCTAAACACTCTATTCATTAAGGTCATGAACGTTGCGGGTGCATTCGTCAAACAGAATAGTATAACCAAATACTCATAATGACCATAACGAGTTTTGAAAGTGGTTTTATAACTATGTTCTTCCCGAATTTTTAGTTGATGATATTCATATTTTAAATCAATTTTCAAGAACCAACATGAACCTCTCAGCTGATCAAATAGATCATCAATCCAAAGAAGCGGATACTTGTTCTTTGTTAGTTACTTTATTCAATTGTTGATAGTCAATGCACATTCTCAATATGTCATCTTTCTTTTTAACAAATAAGGCTGGAGCACTCTATGGAAATGTACTAGGCCTTATAAATCCTTTTTCTATTAATTCTTCTAATTGTACTTTCAATTTCTTTAATTCAGCCGGTGTCATGTGACGAGGAGCAATGAAAATCGGATTTTTATTTGGATATACTTCAATTACAAATTCTATCTCTCCTCTTGGAGGCAATCCAAGTAGTTCTTCTGAAAAAACATTCATATACTCATTTACCACTTCAATAGATTCAACCATTTTATCGTTATTCTGCTAAATCAAAAGATTAGTTATCCATCCTTTAAACTTTAAAAAAGTTCGAAGGAAGTGACACTTAATTGCATTTCTCTCACCATAAAATGAAAATGTTTCTCCTCGTGGAAGACATATCGTTATTTTCTTTCGGTAATAATCCATATTTGCTTTGTACTTAGACAACTAATTCATCCCCAAAATAACATCAAACTAGTCAAGTTCCACAATTATAAG
>CM039528.1:9670500-9684623 GCA_022433055.1 Begonia peltatifolia
TTTAGGTTATGAACTAGCAGGTTGTGAGACATTTCCTCTAAATTGTCTAGGTGCTTGCTAATTTGGTCTTACATATGAAGGAGGCCTCATGGTAGAAAATTTAGTTTGTTGGCCTCCTTATTAAGTATAAAGATTTTCAGTCTTCCACTTCTTACAACATCTTCTTATATGGCTTGCTTCACCACAATAATAATGCGTTTTATGCCATGTCACCCTCACTTTTAGCTGGTTTACTTTGATATGAGGTTTGAGTTTGAGATTCAAGATGAATAAGTCTCAGATTTTTGAACTTTTGATCTTCTACACGTGCTATTTCTTTATTCTTTCCCTTTGTTTTTCTTATTGTTTCTTATTCATCCTTGCTCATCGTAAATTTTTGCTCAATTAGCATGGTTCTCTTCACTATATCTAAATATGACTCAAGTTTCAAAACTATGAATTTATTAGAAATACTTGATATAAGGCCTTGCTTGAACCTTTGGGATTTTGCAGCTTCATTGGGAATAAATTGCCTTGCATATTTGATAACTCCTCAAATTTGGTTTGATAGTCCAAAACACTTGTGTCTTTTGGAACCAGCTCCAAGAATTCTTTAGTTTTTGCTTGTCTAACATATTTGGGAAAAAATCTCTCTAAGAAGACATTTTCAAATTGTTCCCAATCAAATTGACCATCTCCAGATACCTTAGTCTGATCCCACCACTTATCCGTCTTATCATCAAGTTGATTTACGACAAACTTGACTTTCACCTGGAATTCCCACCATTTCAAACTTCTGTTTCATCTATCTGAGCCACTCCTCAGCTATGGTGGGATTACTTTCTCCTTTAAACACCGAACGTTTAGTTTTTCGAAACCTCTCCAACAATTTCATTCATTGAATCCAGACTTTCAACTCTCTCATTGGTCTGTGGAGCAACATTTTTATTCACAATATCGACTAAAGCTATGGTAGCTTTTCGCATTTCAACTATCTCATCGACTTGGTTATCATCTCTACGAGTATATTCTCCTATCCCCGTCTACAACAATTCACATATTAATTAGAAAAATATTCACCATTAAAGCAATATAAGAGGCATTTTAAATATAGTTACTAACCCCCATAACCAGTGAGAATTATTATGTATAGCTTTAATACCAAATCTGTCAGAACTCGATTCCACCAATCGGACCCCGACGAGCTAGAGGATTCCCAAAGTGGAAAGGAGTCGAACGTCGAAGGGATGCTTTCATTGGCACTCACCTCGCACGTGCATAAATTGTTATGAGTTAATGAAACATACTTTATCCTAAATTAGGATACTCCGTTTAAAATCATTATTATTTTTTTTTTATAAAAGCATTTAAAATATAAAACATCCATTGCATGAAGAAAACAATATATATTTATATATTAAAAATTTATATGAAAATCAAAGTACCAACACAAAGCTACTACTAAAGTAGATCACTACATGTGACTTTTCAAAAAGATTTATACAAAAGAATGCCAAACATCTCGCTTAAACAAAAAGACCATCTAGCTTGATGGTTCACCTATGCCCTTCACAACTTTATATTGTCTTATGTTTTCTCTCCTAGTAAACGTTCTCGATATCTGAAAAATATGAATTATCCACATAATTAGCCTTTAGCCCAGTAAATAAATCTAACACATATAGTAACTAATTCAAACTATATTAACACCAAATAGGATTAATCACCATCTTCTACTATAATGATTTTTTGAAAATTATATAAATCATGTTCTTTTGAAAGTCATGTAAATGATATAAAATTATGCTTCTTCGAAATCAATATTTTAAAATCGCTCAACCATTTTGATCAAATAAATCCAATGCAAATATAATGAACTTTGTATGATTAAAATCATTTTTTCAAGAAAATTTCAATACATCTTTTAACAATCAAATGTTTATGTTAAAAATGCAATATACTCTAATTTCAACATATATAACCATCACACAACCCAACATATTTCCAAGCTTTTTCTGGCAGGTCTGTAGTACCCTATGTGTTGCTTCCTCTCGAGGTTTAAGAATTTTCAATCCAATGAGACATTAAGTTGATATTCTTCTCATTTCCAGAGTCATATGTATTGCACACGAAGGGACGAGTCCAACCATTGGGTTCATGTGTTACCAAGATTGTCAATTTCCTATTTTCCTCAAATGCATGCTTTAACATATTTTATAAAGCCAATATCATGCACATTCAAAACCATACAACTCACCCATAAAACTCATTTTGAAAATAAGCATATCACATTGATTTAAAATTATGTTTTCAAAACATTCTTTTTTAATATCATAATCCAATTTGAAGATAAATCTTTTTATAAAACATCATTCATTCACATCAAAACAACATCCATTTAAAAACTTCAATTTATAGTCAAAATTCTAAGCTTAACTAGAACCAAGTACATAATTTAAATATATCTCTACTTAAACAATGTAATAAATTTTAAATTACCTATTCTAAATATTAAGTTTACTTACCTATTGAAGGTTCATCCTCTCCCACGAAATTTTCACATTAAAGAACTAATTTTTAGTCCTTTAGAATTGTCTCTTCAAGCTGAACAATTTTTCTTTGAAAGTCACGTCCAAACTCTAATTTTTTCTCTCTTCTTTCTCTTTTTTTCTTCTTCTCTTTTTCTTTCTTCTCTCCTCTCTAGTTTTGCACAAAATATGGCTAATCTTCAGCCCTTAAACAAATTTATAGAGAGATCTAAGGGCAAATTTACATTTTTATCCAATTTATCCATTAAAATATACTATTTTACTTTTCTTTGCATGATTTATTACAAAAATACCATGCTTAATTATCTTTTAATCATGCTTAACTTAAACTAACTCATTTAGATTTAGTTCTAAACTAATCACCAAGATTAACTTAATTAATCATAATTACCCACTGATTACACCTTAATGACATTATTAGTCACTAATCCTAAAGTGACAGCTGTCAGCACCTCATTGGTTGTCCAATTAATCATATGGTCACATACTCTAAGATGTTATAAATATTTTTTTTTCAATAACTTTCTCCAAATTGTCACTCTAAGATGTGGTTTAAGGCAATTTACCAAAACAATACAGTTTAAAACGTAAACTGTATTCATCAAATGTAAAAATAAATAATTTTTACTACATAGACCCAAATTCTTTCATTCCAAAGTCATTCTTTTCCTTTACATGTCTAATTTAAGATTGTAAAATTTCATAATAATTCAATTATCACAGCAAAAGTTATTACACTTACAATCAAATGTGTTCGTACAAAACAATTTCATTCATAGCATTCTCAAGGATTTTGTATCATTTCTTCAATACAACTTCCATAACTTATATAATATATCATTCATAATAAATATTTACAATACGTTATTGACAATAAAATATTGAAATTCAAACCATTACAAAGATAATTCTCAATCATATTTAAGAGAATTTATTGTTATGATTCATGTATTGTGTTTTCTTACTACATGAGTTATGTATAACTCAGATCAAGTAAGAGAGCATTTGTTGTGATTAGGTTTTTTATATAGGTTTGGTTTCCATATAAAATGGTTTATTTTTTAACAAAAATTGTCCACTCGCACTTCTCCCACCCACACTCATTCTTCTCTTTATGTCTTCTTTAAGAAAGAAGATATATACATGTAAAAACAGAGAAGAAATTCAGAGAAAAAAGATTCCTAAAGCCAAAATGATTCATTTTGCAATGTGTATAATCGTATAATAATCGTTCAAACATAGAAGAGACTAATGGAAGATAACTATCGATCATATTTAAGAGAATTTATCGTTGTGATTAATGTATTGTGTTTTCTTACTATAAAAATTATGAATAACTCAAACCTAGTGGGAGAATATTGATTTTAGTCTAATTTTTTGTGAGTTTGGTTTCCCACATAAAATAGTTTGATTTTTTTTTTATATAGAAACTATCTACTCATGTCTCTCCCACTCACACCATATTTCTCTATATACATTCTTGATGAAAAAAGATATATACATGTAAAAACAAAAAAAGAAATTATGAGAAAAAGTGTCCCCTAAGCCAAATGATTAATTTGGAAATATGTATTATCATATTATAATAGTTAACGCATAGAAGAGACTTATGGAAGATAATTTTATATCATATTTAAGAGAATTTATCATTATGATTCATGTATTTTATTTTTTTACTATAGAAGTTATGTGTAAATCAGAACAAGTGCAATAATGTTAGTTGTCATCTGGTTTTTTACGTGGGTTTGGCTTTTCACATAAAATAGTTCAATTTTTTATTAGAAATTGTCCACTCACACTCATTTTTATCTATATATCTTCTTGATGGAAGAAAATATAAACGTATAAGAACGGGGAAAAAATTCAAAGAAAAAAGATCCTTTAAGCCACACAATTCATTAGGAATTATAAATCATCTTATTGTAATCCCGAATGCATAGATACTTCAATTACTAGTTTGAATACTTGATACACACACATGTAAATATATATCCAAGGTATATTTTTTGATGTGATGAAGCAAAAGCTATAATTGAAATAAAATTTATATTTTCAATAAAAAAAACATTTCTTTATAAATATAACAATCAATTAAATGGCACTGATTTTTTTAATTTACTTTAGAAAATTAAAAAAATTCACCAAAAATATCAAAACTAAATGTGACGAGCTCGATCAAATCACAACATTTGTTCCTATTTTTCTGAGTAGCCACATCAATTGTTCCTAAATTGTCGTCTAAAGCATCACAAACTCATGTATTTACATATAATTATACAATCAAACCATAGATTTATTATATAAAAATATATGTAAATTTAAATTTTTTTTATAAGTAACGAAATCCAATGAACAATTGGGTGTCTGCTTGTGAACTTTGGCGACATTTGTTGTAGGATGCATCCGCCTTCGTGTCTACACTTGCAGCTGTTCCCACCATTACTTTTCCACCACACTAACATTAATAATTTAAAATAAATTATTTGAATATTATAACATTATAAATCCTAATTACAAATAAAACCATCTCTTCTTACAATAATACTTTTTTAAAAAGTAAATTAAATTGCAAAGACAAATAACGTAACAAATGGGTATTTAAAACTACTTTTTTGAATAATAAATTATTAAAATGTCTTCTAAAAATACATATAAAAACAGTTTCACAATAAATTTATAAAATCTACAATAATATTATACAACGAAGACAATTGGACTCAAGTTGAATGATCTTCTAATTACATCTATGACTATTTTTATCAGTAATGTTATGTTTATTCTGTTATTTTACTATCTAAACGTACTTGTTAAGGTTTTAAACAATTACTGATGTAATTAAGATTAAATTAATGCAGTAAGTTAATTATTTATAATTTATTATATTAATTGTATTTTTATTATTTGTCACATTAGCAAGTATATTTAGAAAATAGAATAAGAATGTCAAAATAACATTTTTATTGACCTAATTTTTCAAGCCGGATGGATGAATATTTATAAATTAACAAATAAAGGGTAAAATAAAATAGAAAATGATAATGTTAGGTCTAACCTATATTCATACCTTCCTACTTGACATTCGTTAATTGATACAATTAATTATTTATATTAACTATTAGTTCATTAATTATACTAATTGATGAGTGACACGTAAGAAAGTAAGTATTAGAATGTAACAATAGAGGGTAAACGTCTCTCTATACTCAATAGGAAATACTGAAAATTATAAATAATACACAGAAACTTCACCTGCACAGATAACTTTGCATTTTCGTCTAAAAGAAGTCTCTCCTGTACATGTTCGAGTGTAAGAAAATTAAAGAAATACAATGTTAGAGAAAATGAAAATATAATTTATTTAATTATTTTTTCAAATATTAAAATACTCACCTTTGCTTTTAGTTGCTCGATTTGTTCCTTGAACATCTGATCCTGGAAAAATTCTTTTGCTTAAATGATTATTTTAGGGTTTTAGAGAAAAATTAATAACAATAAAATAAGCATTTTAGAGGTTTAAATTTATGAACCTTTCTTTGCCTAACGCAAGATAAGCTCTTCTCCAACTGCTTCTCAATCTCCTGCAGCTCTTCATTTGAACAACTTCCCAATCCATGTCCCATTAGTTTTCTGATACCCGAAAATTTTTGTTGTTCGGATATTCAAAACTAGTAAATCGAGTTTTAGGCCGTGTTTGTTTATCACTTTCCACCGATAGTAAGTCAAAATGGTCGAAACATTTTTTTGAAAACAGTTTTAAAAAGCAACTTTTTTTATGTTACCCTTTGTTTGAATAATTACTATGATAATTTCTTTTAAGACCTTTTTGATTCTTCTAGTTCCTCAATCTGTTTAGCAATGCCTGCAACTTCATGCTTCAGTTGCTGCAAAGAGAGATCAAGTATGTAATCAATTAGAGTATGTCATATTTAATTAAATTGAATAATAATAATTTATACACTAATTTACGCATATATTCTTAATAAATTAAGATGCAGAAAAAAACTATGGAGAAGAATGAGGAACCACCTCGATATAGAGATGCATGTCGACCTTCGCACCCCATCGTTCATCTGCATGCTTCAGATAACGTTCTATCATCTTTTGAATGCTGAGATATCACACCATACAAATACATTATCATTTCGATAGACAATCAGTAATATTTTGTTTTATCTTTGAAAACAACGAGATAAAGTCCTAAACAATGTCCGGATATAAATACATTTGTAGTAGTCATGAAAACCAAGTGTGAAATCTCGATCCCTAAATTACATTATCGTCAAAATTTTTAATAGAAAAAACTACAAACAGAGGACAAGATCTACTAATAAAAATTAAGATATAATTAAATTTTTATACTCAAGCAATTATATATATAGTAACTAAACATTTTAATATTGAATACAAGTCCGACCCTAGCCAATCGAAAATCAAGTCATGAAACTCCAAGAAAAGATATTTACGTATTAACAGATAGTCATCCGACTCAAAAATTGATGAGAAAAAAACTGTTGCTGCAGGTGGAAACTGGAACTCCAACTCCAACCAATTGGTAAAACTAGATTAAGAAAATGCAATAAATTAAAACACAGATTAAGAGCCAAGTATATGCCTAATTTAATCTTTAATTACTTATATAAAAGAATCAATATTATAATGGAAAATTAATTTACTTAATTGGTTATCCTCAAGGTAAGATTACTCCTTTAGACCATTGGTTAATTAAGAGTGTTAACAATAACACACAAATGGCAAACAATTAATCTGGTGAAATCTCATTCTGCTAACTGTAATATTAAAGCAATTATTCGATGAAACTTGATAGTAATTGTTCTTGATTATTGCATTAATTGACCAGTTTATGACTTCTAAAAATGATTAAGATCATTAATTTATGGTGTTTCGAAGCCATAAATAAGATTCAACATCTTTCTAGGATTTAAAAAAGTTCATGTATTCACAGAAATTGAGTTCTTCTCATTCTTTCTAGCTACTTGGAAAAACCAACAAGATTTAAGAATTCATCGAAAAACCAGGAACGCTTGCTGGAAAGTGTTAGAAAGATGAAGAAAGATCAAGAGAAAATCCTCAATCACAGCCAAAATCTAGCAAGTACTTCATCAGTACGAATGAATAGTTAAACCTTCCGTAATTCTCGTCCAAACAGACCAAAAAAATATTTTAGAAAATCATATTGGTTATAAACTTTGCAAATAAAAATAAATTTAAAAACAAAAAAAAACATACTCAGAGCTTGAAAATTCAGAGAGTCTGCCTTTCTGAGAGAAAATGATGACAGCAACTTCAGCATCACACAGCACAGAGAGCTCGTAAGCTTTCTTCAGCAGCCCATTTCTTCTTTTGGAAAACGTTACTTGCCTACTTGCAGAATTTTCTATTTTTTTCATCTGGATTTTTCCTCTTACCATCTTCTGCAGGAAAATCAGAAGTTTTAAACCTGATCGACTCAAACCCTAATTCTAAAAAAGGCCAAGAAAAAAAATCATCATTCTCACTGCAAAATCTGGTTAAGAGGCCAGAAATTTTACGTTGCTCAAGAGCTGCAGCAAGAGAAATCAAAGCCAAGAGAAATACATCTTTGAATAAGAAACAAAAAAGAGTAAAACCCAGGATGAAATCAGTGTCCAGATTCGTCTTCAACCCTTAAAATCCAGGAAAAGTTTCTAGCAGAAAGAAATCAAATTTCTTCAAAATCAGTAATACCCAAGAAGCTCAATGCTATTCTCCTTTTATTTTTTAAAGAAAAACTCGTCGTCTCCACTAATCTGGCAGCCCAGAAACTATGAGCGTTGCTGCATATTGCGTAAGCAACGAAAGGAGAAGAACGAAAGCCTTAAAACCCTAAAAAAATCCAGAAGAAATGAGAGAAAGAAGAAAATAAGCTGAAACCCTAGAAAGATTCACAGAGAAAATGCTTAAGGATGTTGATTTCCATGGCTTATCTCAAACCACAAAACTGATCTTTCTATTTCCCTATTCATGTATATATCTCTACTTTTGTTCTCTTTGTCCTTCTCTTTAAAGTCTAACCCCCAACAAAAGAAGAAAGCAATATAATAGTAATTATTTGTGAAAAAAATAAATTAATTATTTCTAAATAAACGAAATAAAAATAAGAAATTACTTAATAAAAAATAAGAAACTAGATTGATCTTAGCCATTGATTCTTAAGTTTCAGACTATTTAGGAAATTTTTAGATATTATTGAACCCATGTATATATGTTCCTAATAGTTAATTGACCTAATATTTTTAGGTCATGTATTATTAATTAAATAATGATAATATTATATTTATTTTCTTTTTTTTTTACGCAGTGTTTAGGATTTGTTCATTTATTTAAATAGTTAAATTAAAATATTAACCACACTAATTAATATAATTATTATTAGTTTTAAAATAAATAAGTTATAACATTTATTTTACAACCATATTTAGATAATAGCCAAAATAACATTAATTTTAATAGTTAATTTGAGAGTTATTGGAGATTAATCAATGTTACAATTTGGTCAGAGATAAAATACAATATTTAAACTTTACTTATTTATTTTAAAGTAAAATTAGGGTTTGTAAGAATGCCATTAAATAAATCACAGAAAAAAACGAGGCTACATACATTATATCAGTCAAAGTGTCAAACAACGTCGTACCGTTGAGTGGACAACCAATCTAATATTGACATGTCAGACAGGAAGTGTCATGCTCGATCGTCACCTCGACCAATGGGAATCAACACTATCACGTGGGTAGCCGACCTAGTGCAGTGAGTCAGCTTGTCTCTTTCTTCCTTTTTTTTTTTTTTTTTTTTTTTTTATTTTCTGGATTTTTTCCATGAATATGGAGTCTGATTGGCTACCGGGAAAATGACGGAAAATTTCGTTGATTAAAGTTGTAACTGGAAAATTTAGAAGAAACGAGCGACCTGGGGAGATCAAAAAGGTTTGTAGAAGACAACCTCTAAGCGTCTGCAAATCAGATTAATGGAAGAAAAACATTACCTCGGCAAAAGGGCTAGAAATGGAAAGAAAATAGGAGTAGATTTCGATACTGCAAACTCCAGATTTTTGCGGAAATCCATTTAAATTTGCTTTTTGTTGTTTTGAAACAAACCCAAAAATGAAAACCAGAAGAATGACGATTGGTTGGTGTCACTGTCTGTGTGAATGGTTTTGCCGGGAAGCTGTTCGATAAAATGTCTAAATGAGATATTGCGTCTCAGTTCATGAGCTTTTATTGAAGCTGATGATGATGAAAAGGTTAGTTGAGTTCTCATGGAGATGTCTGTCCTATTAATGTGAAGTTTTTTATATTTATCCTTTACTTTTCTACTACTGTTGATCAAGTTGATATCATATACTAGTTAAGAAAATTGAAATTGTGTTTAGTTATTGGTGACAGTCATCATATAATTGTTCTATATGAAAGAGCCTTGTAATTTACTTCTTGTTTCTTTGATTCTCTAGTTTGCTGCTGAAATTGTCTGTCGTTGGCCTCTCTGGTAGAATCAGTCGGGGGCCTGAGAGGCGGTGGTTTACCCTGTGGCAAAAGTGCTAGTTTTAGCGCGCTAGCGCCCCTTTAACATCTTTTACATGGATCAAGGTTTGTGTTTTCAGCATTATTAATCACAATTTGTCTGCAGTAATGATGGATTAAACTTCTAATACTTATAGGAAATTTTTACGCAAGTAGAAACTGAGATGATAGAGTTTCTTTTCTTATCCTGATATGGATATCCAGATTAGAGATTGATTATGAAGCAACCGTGAAGATTTCTTCCAATCCAGGCTGCAATATTTCTATTGTGGAAGTAATTAAAGGCTCATTGATAGTGATGCCTTTGCTGAACGTAGTTATAGCCTTGATGTGCATAAATATCTCGGATTTGGCTGGCCGACTTCTTATCTTCTCTGATGTAATACTGATCTGGATAATTTTCATAAACAACTGTACCTTTTATTTCAGTCTTATTAGCAAAGAATAAGAAGGGACAATCTCTTTGGACAGATTTGATGTGCATAAATGGCTCGATTTTGGCTGGCCAACTTCTTGTCTTCCCAAGATGATATGAATTTTGCAGCTGTAAGTGAATGGAGATTTCAAATTCAGAGGTAACACTATGAAACATGTTAATTGTTTTACATTTCCATCAGGCATATTGCTTTCAATAAAGAAATTTATATGCTACCTTGAACAAGATAATATAGAGATGAAAAAGTGAAGGATTTTTTTTTTTTACTTGAGAATTTGCATATCAAATGAATGATGAAATGCCAAACTGAACTTTCAATAGCTTTTATATTAGAACTGCAGAGTATATCAACGTTAGTCCTCTCAAACTTTGATTATTTTTTGATTGAAAGCTGCATAACTCCATCGTTCCTTTTCGACAAAATCCGGATCCAAGAACTGAGCAATGAAAGCCCAGAGCTTGTATGCATCCTCAAAATTTGTCAGAAATCCAAATGCAGCTGTTACAACTGCAATTCCAGCCTCAGATTTTGCTTTCTTCTTCTCTTTTTCAATCCCCTTTCTTTCATCGACCTTTCTTTCGAGAAATCTTCCCTTCTGCTCTGCATACTTATCCGAAAACCAGATATGGTGCAAGAAGCCATAGCTGAGAGAGATATTGCTTCTGTCAGCAAGTTTTTGCACCAGAACTGGCTCAACTTTTTCTCCCTTCCAATCAAACACATTGAAAGCCAATGCAGCTCCTCTGTCGAATTTTATCTTTGGGCCATAGATTCTGATCAGAGAATCTCCATTCGGGTTAGGATGTTTAAGCTTCATCATAGAACTAACCAGCCAATTGATCAAGCATCTTGCTCTGGTAGCAATTTGGGTGAGCCCCAGTGAGTCCACTTGATCCAGAGACTTACATTCCATTTTGGGCAGACATAGATCCTCGGAAATTTCTTCTTCATTAAATGTCGAATTTTTTATATTTTTTGGGGTTTTTTGCTCCGAATTTCCATTTTTCGATGATTTAGACAAGATAGGACCTGAAAATGAGCTTGATGTGGCTAGCTGAGACTTATCTGACTGAAATACTGTTGATTTTTCGGTTTCTGGCTGAACAAGACTCACAATTCCTGCCGTTGAAGAGTCTTCCAATATCTGAATTGTTGATTTTTTGACAAACAGGCATCCAAATCCAGATGGGTTTTCACCAAAAACTTTGTAGAATGAACAAACAAGAAAATCCGGTCGAAATAGAGAGAGACCAAAACTGTCCATGTCTTTTGGTCCTAAAGCACAAGCATCAATCAAAATGTGCCACTTGTTTTCCTGAGCTATGCTCATCCACAGGTAAGGATATCTTGCTCCAGTTACTCTTGAATGCAGAGGAAATACAAAAAGTCCTGTTTTTGTCTTCTTCTTCTTGTTCTTTCTCGCAACCATTTCTCTCAGCTTTGCAGTTCGAATTCTCATCCTCGGCCAGGAGAATTCCGCCGACATGGCTTCTGCTCCTCGCTTCTCTGAGCTGCTAATCATCACTTCCACTGCCTCGCTTTTGTAGTCGTAAACTGTGAGTAGCTTATTACTTGATTTGAAAGGGTATGATTCTGCCAGAAGTTTGAAAGCTGATGTTCTATTTGCTGTGAAAACTATGCTGTAGTCATTTTCTGAGATGTTAAGGAATCGAAAAATCCTTATTTTCATACCAAATTCTAGTTCGGATTCATACCCTTCGTCAAGCAACTGTGTCTTCAAATTTCCAGTCTTGTTCGACATGTCAAAGAACGGAAAATGCAAGTTTCTCGGCAGAGAAGGAAAATGGCTGTTTAAAGGCGAGGATGAAGAAGAAGAAGAAGAAGAGTCTTGTTTCTGAAGTTGAGAGTAAGAAAACAGGCCAATTCCTATATAATCAAGACAGGTGAGATTGGAGATGGAGAGATTGAAATACTCTTTTGCTCGAATTTTGTCAACCTGTCTTGTAGTTCGGTAGTGTGGGAAAGCTTTGATGAACACGGAGAATGATTCTTGCAAAGATGGGATGGTTTCATGGTTTGTGAAATGAATTTTTGGAAATATCAATGATGTTGTAGCTGCTGAAAAATCTCGGCGAGATTCTGAAAATGTGCTCACTTTCTTGGCAATTTCCATTTGGTTGGTCGGGAAATTTAACGGAGTTGGACAGCAGCCTTCGAAACATGCTTCTGAAACCTCATTCCGACAAGGTGACTGCATATTTTGTTTTTTTGGCAAATTTACGAGGAAAACATTGTTATTTATAGAGCTATAGCTGGATATAGTTTTGTTTTTAACGGCTTAGATTTAATCAAATTCGATTCATGGAACGATCTTGATGTGATTTAATGGTTAAGATCATCTTATTTTGGAGCAATTCAGAGTGGATTATGTCATGCAGTTGACTCTCCTTTTCTTGCTCGTTTACAAAGTTGATTTCTCATGCTTATAAATAGTCATCATGCCTCTTATTCCTCACAAATCTGACTTGGCAACATATGATTGGTTAAACTGAATAAATTTGCAAAAAGTATATTCAAATTGGATACATCTAATTGTTGTGACATAATTAGGACTCGTATTGGGTGTTCTTCGTTGGAATTGTGGTGATTAGTAGCCGTGGATTCGACTAAAATGGAACGATTTGGTCGAGAAAACAAAGAATAAAAGGGGTTTTAAGAAGAATGAATTAGAGACAGGGTTTTTAAACAAAAGAAGTAGTGGAAGACAAAAAGAGAAGCAAGCTTTAGCCAAAGTGAGAAAAGCCATTCTTCAAGGAAAGACTTCTTAGCTGCTTAACCCTTAAGTTTTGCTTTCATCATTGAGGAGGAGCCATACCCAAGCTTTTGACCAACTAAAAGTAACGAACATTATATCTATATATATATATATATATATATATAATCATAAGGTGACAATGTGAAAATAAACCGAATAACGAACACTCGGTTTACGTGAAAATCCCTAACATAAAAGAAAATTATGGGCAAACAATACGATTTTGCTACGTAAAACTGAAGAAGAAAGTAGAGTATGTATGTGCAAAGTGTACGTAAACATATAAATTTAGGGCAAAAAATACGAAATAAAGATCGGTCATGGCCTATTACAAACCCCGGTGACAAAATTCATAACTGCTAGACAAAATTCATAATCGCTAGCTTTTTCACTCGAGCCAAAAACAGATTTCGAGCTATTAGACTCTAATATACTGATGTATCGTGTCAGTTAATTAACACACACACATATATAATTACATGTGTTTAACTGTCATTATTCGCAATCATCGGTTGCTTAAAGCTTCTAAATGAATTTCAGGTAGAAAATGGTTCTGCTTGTTTGTATGGCTTTTATACCTCTAGCAATAGTCCTAAATCGTCGTTTGTTTACGTCTAACTCTCCAATTTTTCATTTGTTCGTCAATCGCGATCACTCCTTTTCTCTTACCAATCAATGAGACGGATTTGTCGATGGTTTTATCGTAATAAGCCTCGTAGCGCTTTCATTAGGGTAAAATACGAAACATGTTTGTTGTTCAAGCAATTTTTTCAGGTCAAATAAGAAATTCATGGAGGCTTATCTGTGTTAGTTAACCTTGGAGATC
>CM039528.1:9684633-9781114 GCA_022433055.1 Begonia peltatifolia
GATTTATTCTTGCTAAACCTCTTGTTTTAGTCTTTATTTATTTATTTTAAGCATCCAATATTCGTAAATAAATAAATAATATTATATTAACTATGTCACAACTCCAAGCAGAACCACGACACATGATTTGACATCACATTTAGATTTCACTTTTAAGCTTTAGAATTTTCAAATAAAATTTTTCTAAAATTTAAAACGAGCGAAACGTGTGTTTTAGGCTCCTTTACATCTCTTAAAATAAAGGAAAAACATTTGTGAAGTCATTTGGGAAAAAACATTGAAATAGGTTGAGATTTAAAAAAAATTTCAAAAACATGTCGGGTGGTGCACGCATGGCCGCGTGTGCTGCCCTGTCAGCGTACGCGCATCGCCCTGACGTGGCGCACACTATAGCGCCCCAAGTTATCTGAAATTGGTTCGCTGATCTGAACTACTGACTCATACCGACCCAAGTTGTCTGAACCTGGAATCGACACTCGACTACGTACTCGTACTAAAAAAAATTTCGAGAAATCTTTAAAATCTATTCATCGCCTTAAGACGTAATCGTTTAAAACATTTAAACATTTGCAGCGGAAGACAACTTCTGCGTGGAGGACTCATTATATGAAAAACTAAGCAAATTTCAAGTTTTAAAACAATAAAAGGGATCCCGGTCGACCTCTAAAATCTTCGGTCAACACTTGACTCGTTCTGCATTCAAGAGTCGACACCTATATAAATAGGTCGGCACTTCGTTTACCTCTGTTTGCATAGGTCGACACCTGTTTGCACAGATTGACACCCTAATCCTCTCTGTCCGCCCCGGTAGAACCTTGCGGTCGACACCTCTATGCTCATTTCACTAACAGGTCGGCACCTGTTTTCAGTGGTCGATACCTTAATCCTCTCTGTTTGCACTAGTCGAACCTTATGATCGACACTTTTACCATTTTTACACAAAACGGTCAACACCTACACACATATATCGACACTTAGTTTGGTTCTGTCTTCGTAGGTCGACCATCGCGGTCGACATTTACCTAGTTCGGTCGACACTTATGCATATAGGTCGACACTTTATATCAATAGTCTTAACTGAAAATTTATCACTTAAAAAAAACGGACAACATACGTTTAAATAATTGAAACTTAAAGACCTGTATTTTTCCCAAATAACTTCAAAATATGTTTATACATCAAGACGACTCAAAATTGGCGTTTAAAACCCAACTATATATCAAAATGACTCAAAAATTATAACAATCTCAAGAAAAACTATACATTCGCTCCTTAATTAAATCGCCCTAACAAATGGCCTTATCGTCGCATGAGCGTACTCCTCCATCTGCCTCTTGTTTCTGAGCCTGGTCCGTAAACTCACCAACTATCTCGTCGTCGCCTACATCATAGAACTCATTTATTAGTTTAATGTTAAGTAAATAGTGCATAATGAAATAAAAACACTATAAATAAGTCCTATCTTAACATATGCAGTTTTTACAGTTTCGTTTGTTTTTCATTTTTGCTTTCGTTTCCGTTTCATTCTTACATGTTCATTAACTTATTGTTCTCTACTTCTTTACGCTCTAAATCAAGGAGGCACACCTCGCAATCCACCTCTCGGGACGACCATACCTCGACCTAAAAAGAGTGGCATACCTTGCGGTCCACCTCTCGGTACGGCCAAACTCACGTAAAGAGGGGAAAAATGAGGCACACCTCGCGGTCCACTTCTCGAGATGGCCATACCTCAACCCTACTTTTCATTATCCTTCTTACGTATCTTATTGTTTCGCGTCATACTATGTCATTTCGTAAAAACATGCAAACTCTTTTTCGTTTCGTACTTGTATATTTAAACCATGATACATATCATACTAAAAACATACAATAAACATGCATACAAACCTATCAAACTGTGATGTAGGCCCGAAGACAATGCACATACATACACTATTTACTTGGAAATCCTTAGCAATTTTCGTAGATCGTATGCTAAATCGGAAAACTGGAGAACCTATAACATTAACATACTCATTAACTCTAATGACCTCAAATTCTTGAAATTCTAAAAGAAGACAACAATCTAAGCATAACATAACTAAACCCGAAATGACCTTTGTGTCGACTAACTTCGAAAATTCATAGCAATTCCAATATTTATCTGATTTTGATGATTCGAAGTGCTACAAACTCTTTAGGACGTCTATTTTCAATGGTTAAGACCCATTTATCACTTCAACAAAAACAACTTGGTCAAAATACATAAAAACCAGACCTGCCCGGTTCAAAAACCCAAATTTCTAATTTTTGTATAATAGATTCTAAAATCCGTAGCAAATCGAATATAGGTTCGAATTTGATGAATCAAGATACTATTTAAACCTTGAGAAGTCTAGTTTCTAATGGTCAAATTCATTCCCAACTTCAACAACATAGCAAAATTTTCACAAAAACATAAACTGTCCTGAGCCTTGCCGATTTTTCTAAAAATTCTTATTTTTGCGTCAAACATGCATTTTCTATCCATTTCCTCCCTCACTAAATCATTAGACAATCTTAAATCAAGGTTAAACATTAATTTAGGGATGAAAAATTTCTGATTTTCAGAAATCACCAAGACCCATGTCAAAAACTCCACTCAAACACCAAATACTAAATCTTTAACTTATAAAATTCATAAACTAAAGTAATCTTACCTTAAATCTTCAAAAATCGGAGATTGGCATGGAGTGAGTATTCGGCATGGTGGAGAGCTGAAGGGGATTGTGGAGAAGATGAAGAAAAGAGAGAGTTTAGGTTAAATAATTCTAAAATTTCAGTTAAACTCTCCCACTTTGTTTAATTCAAATTTCACCCACATCACTTTATCTTCTTATCATTTGAATCCCTTCTTGTTATTTCAGTCATTTACCCATTCTTTCAAAATCTCATCCAAAATATACTTTAAAATGATTGAGTATTTGTACCTAATATTTTAGGGACAAAAATCTGAGTGTTACATACGCAGCACCCTGCTGTCGCGCGCGGCACACATCTGGATCTGCGCGCTATGCTACACGGGTTGCACTCGTGTTGGCTGATCGATCGACCCTCATCAGCCGATCGGTCCTCATCAACCGATCAGTCGACACCCTTCCTGCTCACGCCTCGTTTAGACCCTCATGAGCAGATTGATCACGCTCCCGGCGCCGATCGATCGGCAGTCGATCTGCTGAAAGTACATCAGGCGCTGATCAATCGACAAGATCTCTGCCCACCCTTATCAACAACATCAAGCGCTGATTGATCGCGCACGTAGCACCGACCGATCAATTGGGCACACCCCGTGCGCGCCCTGCGCAGACGCTACACGTACTTCGCGCGCCCACCGCACATCTACAAGCCCGCCGCGCCCACCAACGCCCTTTTTCCCTCTTTTTCTCATTTTTTTCATTTAAAACCTAAAAACACTTCATACAACCTTCAAACCTTCAAAATGGTAAAATGCCATTTTTAAATCACCCATTTTCCAATCAAAATACTCATAAACCTCAAAACTCGCTTTAAAAACGCAAAAGATTGCCATTGAAAATTCTTCTAACGATAAACATCCAAATCCCAAGAAAATTCAATATCTTTCCAAAACATAAAATCTTCTATACATAAACTTTAAATCAAAACATTTATACTCCAAAATGCACACTAATTCACCCATAAGTCAAAATAGCCGGACAGCCACAGACACCCCGCTATGAGTTCACCCTCCAACCGCTCCTACACATCGACTTGAGGCTCGAAGTCCTCACCTGTATCGTCTTCACGTACATCACGAGGTTTAAACTATAAGTCTAATGCTTAGTAAGCGAGTGCAATGAAATAGATACTCGTGCGCGCATGATCATAAAACATGTTTCTTTCTCGTATTTTCTTTACGTTCACATAACATAGATTAAGGGGGATTTACGTGGGGAGTGGGCATATACATAACATAACATGGACCACCGAAGTGGACAAACATAATCACACTCAACCACAACCCACAACTTAACTGGCTACGTACATTGCATAGTCTTGTCTTTCTTACATAAAGCATGTACATAAAACGTTTTGTATACTTTACTCAAAACATGATGCGTGTAAAACATAAACATGATTCTTGAAGGATGAAGTACATAACATGGACATATATGTAAACATAATCTTCCATAACGTTAATAATAAACGGACCACAACCTATGCTAAAGGGGAAGGACTCAATACTTGACAACGACCTAACTTACAAGCACTACCCATACACATAGCCCCATTGGAGTCACAACATATTGTAAACATCCATCAAAATGCTAACATCTTAGTACCCTTGTGATGTAGGGTCTTAAGAGCCGAAATCTAACACCAACTTACCTCGTGTCCTTGCGAACTTTGTTCACTTTTTCATTGTGAAGTTGAACCTAAAACATTACAATTCATGCATCAATAATCAACCTTTATGGAATCACAGTCCAAAGAGCTAACTTAACTCCCTATCGAACATACACCAATTATACCCAAAATTCCTAAGGCATTTCCCTAAAAATTTTGACATAATCTCTCGTATTATGCATTATCCCTAAAGTTCCAACCAAATAACACTCAACAATTCAATCAATATTTATCCAACAACACCTCTATTCTCAATTCCAATGTATCAAATATTCATCCGACATCAACATATATCATTCAAGAGTATTCTTCGAGCCATAAAACACTAACGTCATAAATTCATTTTCAAGCCATCAAACCCCTAATTTTTCATCACTAACCACTAACCCAACCAATGTTCCTTGTTCAACAATCATCAAATACTTAAAGAGAGGTGATTTTACCTTTAGTTCTTCAAGTGAGGAGGAGGATTTTGATAAATCTTCAAGAGGGAAGGAAAAATATCAAAACCCTAACAAATCCATGAGGGGATCATCCATTAAAATCCACATTTCTAACCAATGAGCTAAGATCTATCAATAAACACTTAAATCTTACATTTTATCTTCAAAAATTGGAAAAACTCTACAATGGAGAGAAAGGCTTTGATGGATGGGAGAGGGAGAATGGATAGAGTGGGAGAAGCAGAGAAAGATAGAGAGAAGAGAGGGATGGTGTTCTGGTGAGGAGATGAGTGAGGTAGGTGAGTGAATTTGGAGTGTTTGGTTATAGGGGTTGTAGTAGTTTCTTTAAGAAACTTTGCTATTTGGTCCCTCCTTTTCTTTAATTCAAATCATTAACTCATAATCGTACACCTTAATTTTAACTTCGGTTATCCCGGTTCTAAGATTTTTGGTTTTTAACTCCTTTTTCTCTTATTAGTAATTCTCTAAAAAAAATCTATCGAGAATTCTATGCTCTTAGTCCGAAAGGTTCGAGAAAATTCTCGAGTGTTACATGCTATCTAATTTTATATTTTGACTTTACACTTTCAAGTTATTAATTTATTGATGGGAATACATGAATTTCTATTAGTGACAATATATATAAATAAATAAATAAGATTTTACTCAAGTTAGAATTGTCAATAAAATAAAAAAGTGATCGACAAAACTGCTTATAGAGTTTCGTGTAAACAAAAGCGATTATGTTCTTACAATTTTCACAATATTACATCGTGATTAAACGAGTAAATGAACTTGGAATTTGATTCGATGAACTCAATTTTCATTGCCAATTGCATTTGCACAGCTCTCACAAAAATTTCCATCTCACATTTATAAAATCTAGGAACTTTCTTGAAAAATATTTTCGACATGAGAGAAGAACGCATGACAAATAATTATGAGCATGCACGTGAGTGTATGTTCTTATAAAGTTAATTATAAAGATGTAAATAAGTACATATATCCTGATGTGCAAGGTGTATGTACCCTTTACTTCCAAACCCCTTGATACCCTTTTGCTCCTATTCATTGGGCAAGTATTGAAACGTGCATCTTCTAAGAAAACTTCGAGCGAGAAAACAATCAAATACATACTTTCCCTTTTGCTCGCATTCTTCGTAAAAATATTAAAACATGCATCTCTAAAAAAACATTGAGGGAAAATACAATCCAATACATACTTTATGACTCCAAATTAGATATAAGATGAATCATTGTAAGATGTATGTATTCATGAACATATAACTATATACCCATGATACCCTTTTGTTCATGTTTATTGGGTGAGCATCGAAACATGCATCTTGTGAGAAAAACTTCGAGCAAAAATACAATCAAATATGTATTTTACCGCACTAGAGTGGTCGCAACATGTATCCATATGCAAGAAGTATGTATCTATGCATGGATACACACAACTTTGTTTGCAAGCAAGATGATACCCTCTTGCTCGTATTCATCAAGCAAGTATCATAACATCCATATCGTGAAAAAAAACTTTGAGCAAAAGTACAATCGAGTACGTCCTTTACAATGTCAAACTAGTTGTAAGATGTATCCTTATGGTAAAAAGTATGCATTTATAAATTTACTTCTTAGCTCGATAATACAATTTTGCACGTATTCTTCGGGCAATCTTCGAAACATGCATCTCGTGAGAAAACTTCAAGCAAGAAAATGATCAAATACGTACTCTTCAACGCCCTGAATCGGTTGGATCTGGTCGATGTTAAGCAAAAGAAGTCACAGGGCAGCCCCCACTGGGCAAGACTGATGAAATGAAGAAGAAGTGGCTAAAACTACACAGCCTTGCCCAATGAGGGGCTGCCCTACAACTTGTTTGCTTACAGAATGAGCTGCTTGGTAATGTTTTGAGGCAGTTCGACCATATTTATATTGATAGGTTTGCGTTGGATTTAAGCCATTTCTGTATATTCTCTTTCAAGCTTTTATTTTATTTTATTTTATTTTATTGTTTTTACTTTTTATAAAGAGTTTTTTAGAGCTTCACTTTAGTTACTACTTTTAGAATTTTATCATAAAAAATGACTTCTTTTTCGGATATTTATCGATAAATTTTGGGAGTCGAGAGGGTGCTAGTGTTTTGGTTTTTGAAGTTATTTAATGTTAAGCTCTTCTCGGAATAAAATTTTTTACAACTTGGTCGAATGATTGCTTTAATCGTATCGAAGAATATTGATTAATCCTATTTTTTTGCAAATTATGTTTCTATTAACAAGAATTAGTTTTTGTCCATTTATCTCCGGTTTGACAAATAGTGAAAGATACCCATTCAAATCATGAGATTCTTTCTTTGCAAAAAGGTTCTTTCTTTGCAAAAGAAAAAGAAAAGTAAAGATTATGACAATGAAATCACAGAAAAAATAATGAGGATTAAAAAAAATAAAAAATAAAAATATTTTTATGAGAAAAAAAAAGATTTAATTATTGTGAAATAAAAAAATAGTTGTAATTTTAATTGTATTCTCATAATATTTCTTTTTAATTTCTAAATAGAACCATAAATCTTTAAAATAATCATTATTTTTTTTACAAAAAACGAAATATATCGCCAAAAGCAAAAGATAAATTACAAAGAAGAAAAAATAAATTAATTCATTTAACAATAATAAAATTAATGTTTTTTCAATATTTGTAATCGGCTCTTTAATAATCATTATTATTATTGTACTCCTAAAACTTTTTATTAAAAGAAAAAAACTGTAAGAATATTTTAATTATTATTTTAGCTTCCTTATTCTAATTATTTTCTTATTGTAATTATATTAGTTCCATTATTAGATTAGTTTTTTTTTTTCTTTTTTTTTTATTGTTATACTTTATAAATACTAGTTTTCGATACGAGTAAGGCATATACTCGTCAAGTTTTACATAATTTTTTAGTGCAATTCATAAGACGTAACTTTCAAGCATTGAAATGAAAACCAACTAAAACGATATGAATGCGAAGAATGTCAATCTTTCAAGGGAACGTATCTGCCTAAGGTGCTCACAATAGAAGGATCAATTAATCAAGAAAACGGAAAAAGTTCCACAAAATTCATTGCTTCTAATAATTTATTTTTCCAAAACTTGTCTTGTGCATGTTGAGCAGAAAAAGAAACATGAACTCTTCGATTTTGGCCGAGCAACTCCACAAAACCATGCTTGATTTAGAGCATCACTGACCATCATTTGTTATAGAAATGTTAGTAAACCTCGATTAATTAGTCATGTAAAAGGGTAGTAGAAAAAAACAGCTAATAGTTTTCAACTAAATTACCTTTTGAAGATTATAAATTAAGAGTCTGTTCAAGAAATTAAATCCAAAATAAGATAGAAGTAGATAATCAACATTGAACATCATCCATCATATACTAAATCGATCAGGCGGACAGAACTATAAAAAAAAAAAAAACATTATATATTAGACAATGCCAGAATTTCTCTAGATTTTAACTTATAAGTATAGTTGGACGAACTCATCACTAACAATTGATGTAGTAAGAACACCTAAATTTATAAAGAGCAGAGTAAAATACTTAATGTATTAGCAAACGTAGATGCACTAAATTTGCTATTAACAAAGTCGGTCATTCCCACTTGTCTAAAAGGAAAATTAATTATAAGAATATTATGAAATTTAATGCATAAAATTGTAAAGCAGCAAAACAACAAATAAATATACCTTTGTCGTGAAACAAAATGTCCGATGATAGGTAAACTTCATTGGCAAAAGAAAATAAAGAAATATATATCTAGTATTCTCTAATAGTTGATAGTTTAGATGCGAATTGATTGATAGAAAAAAACAAAATTGGTACCGAACAAATTGAGGACAATTACAAGAAACCTATGAAATAAGAAATCAAACCGGAATGAAAAATTACAAGAATTGAAACCAACAAAACATTACGTAACAAATAAAATAAACTGAAACCTTACTTGAAGAATGGCAGGATGAATAAAAATTAGCAAAATCTTGTTGTCTTCGAACAAATGTAGATAACAAGTCCCCAATCATTGATTTGAAAATAAGAGCATTAATTTCATCTTATTAGGATAGAGTTAGGAAAAATGAGTTTAGATAAACCAAAGAAAATACCGGCGAAGATGGAGCAAAAAATACCTGCGAAGATGGTGCAAAAAATGAAGAGCCATAGGCATGAACATTTAGCACTTCATGTCCTTCTTAGTCCTCGGAATCAGACTTATTATAGAAAGAATTATCAAACAAAGAGTTCAAAATGAACAAAGATACTCAATAAAGACACGCCCAACACAAAAAAATAAATCAAACACCCAACCAAAAGTAACACCTTCAATCTATAAAATTGAAGTAAATAGAGTTTGCCAAGTCTTTGTTTTGTTAATGAAGTGAGATACTCAATTACCACAAAGAATAACAGTGTTGTTATATAAACACAGATCGTATATCAACCCAAAACAAATGAAATGAAAACTAGTAGAGGAAACGAAAAAACTTCAGTCAAGGAAAAAGAAAACTTAATCTTCGAAGAAATCAAAACAAGCAACTGCCAAATCAGAGCAACCTAATGCAAAAATTGAAAATAAGCAGCAGAATTGGACGGTATAAATTGACGACACTCAAGAGAGAAGTGCCGAAGAAAAAACTCACACTTGAGCAAATGCGATGAACGTAGGAAGAGAGAAAATTAAACCTGAAGTTTTTTGTTCCCATGCAAAAATGATGAAATTGCATCTAAATTTTACATTTCAAAATTAAAGAAAAGAAAAGCAGATAAAAAGCGGAAATGAAAGCAAGTAGGGGTGAGCATGGTCGGTTCGATCCGGTTTTGGGACCGCACCGTGGGATTCGGGATTTTTCGGGATCCCGAATCCCAGAACCGGACCGTTTGGAAACCGGGATAGGACCGGTCCCAGTTTCTCCCACCATAATGCTGAATTTCTTTTTATTAAAAAACATAAAATTTCAACATTGCATCCAGATTTTTTTTCTAATAAAATCAACATACAGATTATACACTTCTAATAAAAACTCAATTCAACTATAAAACATTATGAAATATAATAAAATTGGATAAATTAAATTCAACTTCCAAAATAAATCCAACTATCTAACATAAAAACTCAATCCAACTATCAAACATTATAAATATAACGAAATTTAATAAATCCAACTATCTAACATAAAAACTCAATCCAATTATCAAATATTATAAAATATAACGAAATCTAATAAAGTATAAATTCAACTATCTAAAAACACAAATTAAATAGTAAATCCAACTAAATAATCAATTTCAATCTAACTTCCAAACCATTAGAGATAAACATTCAAATGAAGTCAATAATTGCAAAAACATCAAGTCATCGATGTCTCATCTTCTACTTCTATAAAATTTTCATCGGTAGGGTCAGCGAAATCTACAAAATGAAAATATTGAAGGGATTAATTATTCATTAGATATAAACATGTGAAACAAATAAATATTAGAATGTTCGAACCTTCTTCTGTAACTGTGATAGTAGTATCTTCAAAATCATCCTCAATGGTTGTACTTGTAGAAATTTTGAAATGATTGAATGTTTTGAGCCAATTTTGAGAGCATATGAGAGCTTCAACACTTTGAGGGCTTATAGAACTGCGAAAGGCATCAAGAATACGACCACCGCAACTAAAAGCAGATTCTGACGCCGCTGTAGAAATTGGAATGATCAATATATCTTTCGTAATTGCACTAAAAACTCGATACTTATCAGAGTTTCTCTTCCACCAAAATAATATATCAGAACTGTCAGAAAAATTCTCTAATTTCTCAGACAAATATAGATCAATTTCTGACGTATTACTTTCCTCATTTCTCTCGAAAGAATTACCAGGCCCATAAAACATCGAATACACTGCACTTGAATGATCTTGTGCCAAATAACTGATTGACGTTTGACACCTTTGTGGACTATCGCTGGTAGTTGGAGTATGGTCTTCATTGATTGTATCATCTTTATATTCGGTATACAACTTTTCAATTACATCATCAACTGTTTTGCGTATTGTGCAGCTCTTTCACTGCCAAATAAAATGACTAAACAATGCCGTAAAAATTTTATTTTGCAACTTGGATCGAAAACAAGAGCAACATATACAAGCATATTTATTTTTTCAAATGATTCCCAATATTTATCAAACTTCTTTTCCATCTCGTTGGTCATTCTTCTTAACGTAAAATTATCACTGTTACTATATGTCTCAATAGCAATCTTCAAATTACATACTTCACCTACATACATATTTGTTGTAATATGCAGAGAAGCAGAAACACAAAGTGTCATAATATAAAATGTCTCTAAAAATTTTATGTACTCTCGAATGCATGACTAATCTTCAGATGTGGGTGAACCTTCCACTTTCATTTCATTCAAGAAAGAGCTATCATTCTCTGCTAATTTTTCAAAAGATGTTTCATACTTCTCAGCGCTTGCCAATATCAAATACGTCGAGTTCCAACGAGTAGGAACGTCGAGCGACAAATTACTTTTGCAAGTAATTTTAACCGCATCAACGCAGGCTTTGAACTGTTGCAATCTTCCCAGAGAAGACCTTACTTACTTCACAATTTTTTATATCCTCGCTATGGACTCATGATGTTCTTTCAAACCATCATAAACGATCAAATTGAAGACATGTGCAAAACATCTTACGTGCATATAATCGCCATTTAAAATCAACCCTTTCCAATTTCGAATTGTTTTTATCAAATAGGAAATAGCAACATCGTTGGAAGAAGCATTGTCAACGGTTATGGTTGTAACATTTTCAATCTCTCAATTAAGCAAATATTTTTCAACTTCCTTACCAATAGATTCACTTTTATGGTTCAAAATCAAACAAAAATTCAATATCTTCTTTTGCACATGTCACTCTTCATCAACATAATGACATGTCAGCACCATGTAATTCAAATTCTGAATAGAGGTCCACATGTCAGTGGTCAAACATACCCTCTGAGATGTTGTAAAAAAACTCCTTCAATTTGGTTCTTTCTTTCTGATATATTTTGCGAATATCCCTTGCTACTGTAAACCTAGATGACATAATAAAATTGGAATTGAGATGCAAGCAAAACGTTAAAACCAATTCCTTCTACTAATTTCAGTGGCAATTCATCCAATATAATGATCTTTGCGAGAAATTCTCTATCAGCCATTATAGTAAATATGGGCATACTAGCAGTCTTGATCTTATTAAATTTAAAGAACAAAGTTTTTTGCTTACTGTCTACATTTCGTGGAAACTTTTTGCATACTTTAATATGTTTTACTAAACTTGAAGTCCCATTTTTCGTCAGATGTGCTGCATACATCTGTCCACAGTAATTACATTTAGCTGAATCAGTGTTTGGTATCCTACTGAAGTGAATCCAAATTACAGACTTAGTTCTTTTCGATTCGTCATGGGAACTTTTATTATGAGGAATATCCATCCTATCGTGCAGCAAAAAAACAATAAACAAATTAACACATTAATCAACCTAAATCAACTAAGTGAATCCAAATTGATATCAATCTCAAACAAAAAATTGAACTCTCTAAACATGCAAGCTCACATACACTTTAAATTGGAGTTTGAACAAATGACAAAACTCTCTAATTACCACAGAACTCAACAGATGACTTTCTCAACACAGAAAACAGGTTAATATTTTCCTAGCAAAATAAACATGCTTGCTGGATAAATAGACAGAATGGAAACTCATGCAACATGGGTCATTTTCGTTAGTAAAACAGAACATAACTCAGACTTGAAATAACTACTAAACAGAGAAGAAAACATATTACTATCTTGCTAACAAAAATATACGTGCACTTGTCAGATAGGCAAAATATAGTTCCTACAATATGATCTATTCTGGTTAGCAACAACTGAACTCAAAGACACGATAGAATAGGCATAATAAAACACAAAAAAATAACAATTAATACATACAAATTAACA
Source organism: Begonia peltatifolia (assembly GCA_022433055.1). Classification (NCBI taxonomy): domain Eukaryota; kingdom Viridiplantae; phylum Streptophyta; class Magnoliopsida; order Cucurbitales; family Begoniaceae; genus Begonia; species Begonia peltatifolia. The sequence goes on from CM039528.1 coordinate 9,697,483, forward strand.
ATTAACACATACACAACAAATTAACAATTAACACATACAGATGCGAGCCGAAGACAGAGGAGCATTCGATGCAAGGCGACCAGTTGAGCCGATTCCAAAGACAGAGCTGAGCGCGATTCCAAAAACAGCCGAGCGTGAATCGGAGGAGGGAGCAACGAGAACGGGATCGGGGCTCGCAAGTCGGGTCGTCGGGAGAATGGGGGAACGGGAGTCGCAGCTTGCAACCTGCGAGTCGCAAGTCAGTGTCGTCGGGCCGTAGGAGGTCGGGTGTTCGGGATTCTGGCTCTGAACTGAAATGTGATTTCTCAAGTGAAGGCCGAACTCGAAGGGAAAACGGAAAACAGGAACTCTCTGGAAAAACTGAAGACAGAAAAGCGAAATATCAAATATGGACTGAGGGACGACTGGCGAGGACCATGGTTGGTACTTGGTGGTCTGCACTCTGCAGAGTGAAACCATTTTTCGGGAATTTGAGCTATTAGCCGAGTACCAGACCAAAATTGGTGAGAATGACAAATTTGGAGCAAAAATGGGACTGTGGTCTTGCGATGTGGGACCGAAACTGATGGTTCGGTCCGATTCTCGATCAGCGATCTAGTCTTGCTCACCCTAAAAGCAAGTACACACGCTTGACAAACCCTGAATTTTTATTATTTTAATAGTTCGAATAAATTAAAGATATAGTCTCTTTTAAGAATGGTTGATTGTTACGATGGAATAAAAAGAATATAGTATTTCATTCTTTCTCGTACTATTCATAATTAATTATTTATTTTTAAGAAAATAAATCAACCAAAAAAAAATATTAGAAAATAAGGAAATTAGTCCCTAATCAGTAGCCAAAAATCAAAGCTTGGGCCTTGTTGCACCCTAAGCTAGTCCGGGCTTGACTTTAGACTCCACTAAAACTTGTTTCAAATAATATATTATTTTAATTATTATGTTAATTTAAATTAAAATTAAAAAAATTAATGTTATTTTTTTTAATTATTATATTAATATAACGTAGAATTAAAATAAATTAATATTAATATTTATTAATTGATATAATTAATATTTTATTTTAAATATCTCGAATGATTTAAAGTAAGAGATTGTATAATTAGAAGATAATATTAACTTGGACTAAAAATAAAATCAATTGAAAAAATTTGTTAAATTGATTTATAATATGAATAAAAATAGTAATCAAAATTGTAAGAACCTCCCTCTCGCTCGACGACCATGGCTTCTTCAGTTTTCTCTCTCCCTATCCCTCCAATCTCCACTCGCTTTCGTAAGAGCAAATGGACACTCGCTTTCTCCTCCCTCACTCCTCTCCACCAACCAAAACCGGTTCCGCCATGTTCAGTCTTTTCTCTACGCAAGAAGCCATTAAAGGCGACGGTAGCAGTCTCTGCTTACGTAACTGGGCCAGCATCGGACCCGATTGTGGGGGAGCTCGATTTGAAGGTAAATGGGTCGGATTCTCAGACGCAGTTGCTGGGTGTAATTCATTGGGGCCTATTATGGCGGCTTTTGATGAAGCATAAGCTGAGAATGGGGATTTGCGTGTTTTCTCTCATTGGATGCACCTCTTGCACCCTTTCGATGCCTATCTTTTCGGGTATGAAAATTCGAACTACTTTTTTTTTTTTTTATTGGACTTGTTTCGTCGCCATTGTAGGCTAGCGTGTTATTCAGAAACGAAATAGGTACATATATATAACTTTCAATCTTAGGCTAAAACAAAGGTTGGAAAGAACTAATAACAATAGTAAAAATGTTGCGGCAATAGAATTTTTATTAAGGACATATTGTCCAAACAAAAAATCACAGAAAAAAAAAATGTTATAAGGCACGTTTTGGCAAGGCTAAATGGTTGCCTTTTGACTTGTTGACACGTTTGCATTTGGGAATGAGTTGGAAAATCCGAAACTGCTCTTAGGCATGCATATTGAGGAAGAGGCAATTCTATTTTAGTGCATCTTTCATAGGAAATTTCTATATGTTTTTGTACTATGCATCATTTGCCTACAAAATGAAAGAGTGAAGAAAGGAGTATTTTCGGTTTTTAATGATATTGGAGATTTCTGGTGGTTTCTCTGGAAAGATTGCTGAAATTATGAAATTGAAAGACAGTAGATCATGGGATCGGGGGAAGTTTCGAATTTAATTTGTTAACATTTTAATATTTGGATACATGTTTATCTTGGTTTGTTGCATTAAAGCCCAATTTTTAAGTTCGCAATCTTATCTCATCTCTTTAACTCCACTAAAAATTACTTGTAAAGGCCATTAGAAAATATGTCAAAAAATAATATAAGGATTAGGTGAACCATATTGTATGACTTAGTCTTTTGGGATCAGTGGTAGTTATCAATTCATTTGACGATTTCTTTTCGTCTTAGAAGTCACAAGATAAATTTCATTTTGCAATCTTGAATGACTGAATTTTGATAATTTTGTAGGAAGATTTTTCGAAGTACTTATAGGAGCAAGACCAGAGCCATTGTGGAGATTACTCAGTAAGGTTGGAGTTTTGTATGCATTGGAGCCAGTATTGACAATTATCTTTGTCATAAACATGAACACGATATGGGAGAAAGTTATGTCCAGATTAAGGGCGCAGATTTTTGGAAGGTTACTCATTCAAAAGGTGAAACTAATTAGTTCTTTCACTTATCGCAATTTTCAATTTGTCCGCGAATAATCCCCACATTTCTCTCTATTTATGTATCAAACCCATTTGTTTTATGAATATATAACAGGAAATTTGAATTGAGATTCTAAAATATAAGCAAAATCTATGCTATATTTAATGTAGATGTAGTCAATCAACAGTATTTGCATTTGTTGATTTTATCTGTAATATTTCTGTATATGAGCCATGTTATGTGGTTAAATAGAATATTACTGTTCTAATACTTTGTTTCTTCTTTTTTTGTGTTGTTTTTAGGTGGAGTTTTATGACAGATTCAAGGTATGGAAATTATAACTCCATCTTTATATGCTGATTGAGGATTGAATTCATAATATTTTTTACGTTTTGTACTCTCGACCTATCTCTTTCTCATGAAACTACTGATTAAAACAAAGTCTTTTAGTAATAATTCATTACATGTGTGCAAAGTCTTTCGGAGCATACTGTTCGTACATTTTTGTTACTACAATTGTATGTTATTGATAAAGCTGAATGTAAGAAACTGAAAAAGATAGAATGATGATATGGATTTTAGTTGTTCTTAGTAGGAGATTTCCTGAAGTTAAAGAAAACAAATTGTACTTTTTGGGAAACTGAGAATTCTAATTATCTTTTGAGCTACTTCACCGAAATTATTTTTCAGGATAAGTTTCTGAATAATAATTTATGCGATAATGTTAATTTTTTTTATTGTTTAGTAAGATTATAGTTTTAAGTATTTAATAGTTATTAGTTTAATATGACTTTTTCCAACCGAAAAGAAATTAGTTTTCACTTATTAATTCGGGTGGAGTTTTCTTCTCTCGACATTTTATAAATTTTTGTTTTTAATACAAAGTTACTTATTAAAAAAAAAGGAACAACTTGCGGTTTCTTCAAGTTCTAAGTATCTTTATGTTGGCCTTAATGACTTTTCATCAATTGTGTTGCCATCTTATGGAACAACCGGTTCATTCTAGAACTAATAGAACACAAACTCTATATATGCAAAATGCAATACGTCAAACATTTTGGATATTGATTGATTTGTCAAAGAAGAAAAACTCAAAAGATTACTAGTAAAATAGTAGCTATGGTGGGAAACTTGTAATTTTCTGTTGGATTCCATGTTTGTAAATCATATTTACGGACAATTATTTATCTTCGTAATTTTGTGTCATTTCTTTCCCAATTGGTTGTCTATTTCTAGTTTTTTTTCATGATTCTCATTTGTTTGCATTTCTGTATGTTGTTGTTTTGAATTGTTTTTCTATTTTTAAGGTTGGTGAAATCACAGGTTTGTTAACTTCTGACTTGGGTTGGCTTAAAGATGTGGTGAGTGAGAATATTTCAAGAGATCGTGGATTCAGAGCACTTTCAGAGGCAAGCAACTTTACACCAAGCCCAAGTGAGCTTTATGTGGCCTACATTTGAACTAAATCCCGAATTTTATTAATTCATGTCTTCATCGTTAGCCACTAAAATTTAATATAGAATCATACGATACAATTTTCATGTAGGTGCTAGTGTGCAAGATTATATTTTACAACACGAAGATGATTGTAGTTTTCTTTTAGGGTAAAATACAATTTAGATTTTAACGATAGAGATCATTTACATATTAGACTTTAAATCTTTTAGGGTAAATGAACCTTCATTTTTCACCGGTTAGTAATTTAGACTGCTATCAACGTATTTGTTAAATTCAACACGTGTAATTATGTTTTTCATTTAATTAGATATTTTAACCCGATTTTGAACGTTTCCTGCAATTTTCTAACCCAATATCAAATTTTGTCAAGCTCTCTACGGCAATTTTGAACTCTATCGAGAAATCGATGAGTTTCAAAATCATGTTAAAAAGATATTAAAAATCAAGTTAAAACACCTTATTAAATATATTGAAAAATAGAAGTTTCTTTTGTTAAAAAAATAGTTTGAGGTCATCTGCAAATAACTTCAAACTTTAAAATTTTTATCCTTTAATTTATCTGAGTTATTTACCACTTTTTGAGAATTAATAAGTTTGTAAGTTTTTTTTTTTCTTCTATTTTGCAGATACTTGGCACAATATGCATATTATATACTTTATCCCCCCAACTCGCTCCAATTTTAGGTGTGTTGATGCTCACCGTCTCAGTTTTAGTCGGTAAGTTTTTCTTGTTTTATTCGTCAGCCTAATGAGTCCCTATCTAAAATAATTTTTATTTAACTACTTTTCTGACCTCTCAAAAGTGTTTTTTAACCGAGCTTTTGCGTACAAAATTTTGTCTTTGTTCGAGAAATTTTAAGGACAGTTTTTATTTGTCACATATTTCCCTTCTGATTCTTGCAGCCATGTATAAGCGTTCAACTATTCCTGTTTTTAAAGCTCATGGGTTGGCCCAAGCATCCATGGCTGACTGTGTGACAGAGACATTTTCTGCTATTCGAACTGTATGTTCTTAAATTCCACCATTACATAACTAATCGAATTTTCTCTAGGAAGATTATGTTTTTATGTATATGTATGTATCTATAGATGTATATGTAGACATATTTCTATTGCTTTTATAGAACGCTCCAAGTGATTTCAGAAAAAGACGACAAAGTTTATTCAGATTATTGTCAACCTTTATATATCTTGGTGCAGGTACGATCTTTTAGCGGTGAGAAACGTCAAATGTTAATGTTTGGGCGGCAGGTGAGATTATCTCTAATTATGGATTGGATGTTTTCCATCTTTGTTTATGTAATTGATGGATACTTTTGGTGCTTCCCAGATTCTTGCATATCAGAGCAGTGGGATAAAGCTTGGAACTTTTAAATCTATTAACGAATCCTTAACGAGAGTTGCCATTTATATTTCTCTTCTAGCCTTGTATAGTCTCGGAGGAAGCAAAGTGAAGGCGGTGAGACCTTATCACGTTTTCCAGATTTTGTTCGATATTTTATTTATCGTTTGATTTTTAACGCATTTATCGTTTGTTATTTATCATAGATGAAGTAGTTAAGGTTCCTCCTTATTCTCTTTGTTTGTATTATCTTCTTTCAGGGCGAGCTTGCTGTTGGAACTGTAGCCTCTTTCATTGGATATACGTTCACTTTGACGTTTGCCGTGAGTTCTTTTCCTCCCCAAACACGCATATTGTTTTAGTACTTTTTTCGTATGGTTCCTTCCAGCTTGAAGTAAATTGTGTTTCGTTAGATATTTCTTGTACGTGTGGAGTTCTTTGTTCCGAATTCTTGTAACTTTTTGTGTTTAATATAAAATTTCTTTTCAAAAAGAAGAAATTACAACTTCATATCGTCCAGGTTCAAGGATTAGTAAACACGTTGGGAGATCTTCGAGGAATGCTAGCTGCAGTAGAGAGAATTAATTCAATTTTGTCTGGAGTTGAAATCGATAACTCACTTGCCTATGGTTTAGAGAGAGAAATGAAGCAAAAGAAACTACCGGACGAAAAGTACGAATTGTTCTTCGCGGGTGATTCGGACGATGAAAACAAATCTCAAGAAACGTATTACATGTCTGCTCTAAAATCCGCTAGTAGTGTCAGCAATCTGGCTTGGTCTGGCGATATATGTCTTGAAGGTATATTTTGCTTTCTTTCATGCAAATTTTGCAAAGATTATAAACTAAAAAATCATTCATTCAAGTTCATTTCTCCTTCAGATGTGCACTTCTCTTATCCGTTGAGACCGGACTTGGAAATTCTTAACGGGTTAAATTTAACGATTAAATGTGGAATGATAACTGCCTTGGTCGGCCCAAGTGGGGCCGGAAAGAGTACAATAGTACAACTTTTGTCGAGATTCTACGAGGTTTTACACTTGTCATTATATAATTGATTTTTTATCAGCATTTTGATGAAAGATCAATGTCCTTCCTTTTACAGCCAACTAGAGGTCATATAACAGTTAACTGCGAAGACATTCGAACATTTGACAAGACCGAATGGGCTCGGGCTGTTTCAATTGTAAATCAAGTAAGTTTTAATTAGGAGCTCAAATCTTTTTTCGACGGTTTATCTTGATAAAATTGAAATTTTTGAGTGTAATTATCATTAAAATTGGACATGAACTTCAAGAAAAATGTTAAAGAAATATTTTAGTTTTTTTTTTTTTGAAATTCTGATGAAAATTTGATGTTTTTATATGAAAATAATGGAATTGAGGATACAGGAACCTGTTCTTTTTTCGGTATCGGTCGGAGAAAATATTGCGTATGGGCTTCCAGACGACTATGTGTCCAAAGATGAAGTGATAAAGGCGGCAAAAGCTGCAAATGCTCATGAGTTCATCATTTCGCTTCCACAAGTCGGTTATTTACACGAAAGCTTGATTCATTAATCTATTGATTTCTATTTTTTTGAGTTAGGAAATTGACATTTTAATGCTTGAAGGGTTATGACACGCTCGTCGGAGAACGTGGCGGTCTACTTAGCGGTGGTCAGAGGCAGGTACGGTAGCAAATAAATGTTTTATTGGATGTGTTTATGGAAAGGAAAACTTCTGCTTATACTCTTTTTTGTTTTTTTTTTTTTTTCGAGATATATAGAGAATCGCCATTGCTAGAGCTTTGCTTAAAAATGCACCAATTTTGATACTCGATGAGGTGAGTAGCGATAGATCATTGTTTTTGGCAAAGTGTAATCTAAAGTCAAACGTTTAGAGTCATTTAAAGTTTTTTTTTTTTTTTTACAATCAGCACCTCCATTTTTCATCTGCAACAAATTTGGATATTATCTTTAATTTATTCGTTGAATTCAGCACGTATATTTTATTTAATAAGATGCGTAGTAACGCAGGCGACCAGTGCATTGGATGCAGTGAGCGAGCGGTTGGTCCAAGAAGCTCTAAATCATCTCATGAAAGGAAGGACAACGTTAGTCATCGCACATCGACTGAGCACAGTTCAGAATGCTCATCAGATTGCAGTAGTCTCAAACGGGAAGATTGTAGAGCTTGGGTCCCACTCGGAACTCTTGGCAAAGCAGGGCCAGTACGCAGCCTTAGTCGGCACGCAAAGGCTAGCTTTCGAGTAACTTTCTCGAACCGGCCCTCTCTTAACACAGCTAAACTCCTCAGGCTTCCGTGGTGGAACGTAACCGAATTACAATAGAAAATTTCAATAAAATTGTTGTTATTATTAGTATTATTTTGTCATGAAGAAAATGCTAAATATTAAAATTTAAAAATTATATACTTTTTGAGCGAATTTAAAATACCATAAATTGAGTTCTATATATTTTACAATTCTTTGAAAAATGACACTCAAAGGCCAAAGCCCTTCTCTCATTATAAATTAGTTATTTTTTCACACAGCCGTACTGTTTTAAAATTTATAAGTACGGATTAACTAAGGATGTCTTTCCTACGCCGTCGTAGAAACTAGATTCTCTCGGCCACACGATTACCTTTTTTTATATAGAGTAACTCCATAATGACACGTCAGCATGGAAATCGCCGTCATCAGCTCTGCTGTCCTCTCCCTGTGGCGGCGGCAATAGCATTCCCTCCGCCATGTTTGCCAGCAGCCTTGGCATCCCGAAAACAGCCTCCTCGTCCATGTAGAACACATTCTCCGGCGTTTCTCCCGGGAATTGTTCGGGCTTCAACTCCTCATTTTCAGGGCGTGGTCGGAATGCCTCTGCAGCTTCCGCCGCTGCCTTCTGAATATCCTTTGCCTCCGCTGATGCCGGCACAGGAAGCCGCCATGCAGAGTCTGCAAAGTTCAAGCAAGCAGCCCGGCCGCGGAGAGCAATTGCTGCCACGTCATGGGCTCTGCCCGCCATTTCCGCCGTCGGAAACGTCCCGAGCCAAATCCTAGCCTGCTTATTCGGCTCTCTGACTTCACAAACCCACTTGCCGGAGTTCCTTCTCCTCACTCCGCGGAAAACTGGGTGCCTCGTCTCCTTAAACTTCTTCCTTCCGGCTCTCTTCTTCGGAGAGCTCGCCGCCAGAATAGGCTCCTCGTCGGAAAAATTCTCCCTCCGGCTAATATCACTTCTTGTCGAAGAAGCATAATCAGAGTCAAACAGAGTTGAGAAAACCTCCATTAAAGTAATCAAACTGAAGTAGAAAAGGTCGACTTTTTCTAGATGATCTCTGCAAATAACCCAGAATGTTGAGACCGATAATCATTTGGCAATATATATACACGAATTAATCTAACTATATCAGATTCGAGGTGGACCTGATTGAATTATTCAAGTGAATTAGCGGAAGATAAGTGGATTTGGATTTCAAAGAAGAAAAACATGGAGCCTGGAGCCAGGCTGTTTCGAGAGTTGCAAGCTGTATTTTTTAAGGATTTTGTTTTTTTAATTTCTGGTCTTTTTGTACAATGAAATAGCAGTTCGATGAAGCCAGCTGGCCAAGTTGAGGGTTGTCATTGTTTGACACGTGTACCTATTTGACTTTTTCAAAACGTTTGACTGAAAGAGATTTTCATTTAAGTGAAATGAATGTGTGCAGTTTTAAGTCAAGGGGACAGATCCCAGTCTCATCTTATACTTCCGTACAAGGGGACGATGATGAATTACTCGCCCGATTATTGGTTAATAATCGGAGGCTATTTAGGCTTTTTTTTTTTCAATATTAAAAAATTAATAAAAATAAAACCACCCAGATTAAATCTTTGCAAAATAGATGATAAATCCAAATAAAAATTAATATCAATATAAATCGATAAGTGAGTAAATAAAAAAGATCGCCGGGGGAAAGCAAAATCGGCGGAACTTTCGATGAAACTCCCGAGATGGAAACAGAGGGCAGAACAGACAAGACAAAAAGTGACGTGGCAAATCGTACAAACCAGAACCTTTCGATGTGACGTCACACAGTTTGCAAAACACGGTTTTTCGACGGTTATACTCATAACCGCTCTCTCTCTCTCTCTCTCTCTCTCTCCTCTTTTCCGCGGAAACGCGTCGACCACGCGATCAAATTTGGATTCCTGCGTGGCTCCCACCCACATTTTTCTTCTCTTTTTTTTTTAAAAATCAATTAAAATTTTAAAAGATTCAATTTTGACTATAAATTAATCATGTATACACTTCATAGAAGCTTTCACCTTTCTCCAATCACTTAACCTACCCATTTTCATCGGGTACATTCTTGGTCGTGCAGGATGCTAGACTCGACGTTGTCGCGCAGTCATTTCATCGGTTGTATTTTTTGCTCTCGCATGCATGGTTGATTAGAAAACTTCTAGTATAATCATAAAAATTATAACAAATGAATCTACTAATGAATATTGTAGATTTAATCAATGGAAAGAAACTATATATGCTCTCTATTGACATACCATCTTTTAAATGGGGTGAACTTTTTTTTATAGCACCAATTATCTCAGTCATTCATGTAAAGACTATAATGACCCAAAATCAGAATGATTTATGAGAACTCAACTCATGTTAAGAGTATGTCAAATCTCACGTTGCTTGAGTAATATGTGAAGGTAATATGATTCAAAATCAAGATAACCAATGAGGAAATAACATATATCAAGAGGATGTCACTCATATCACTGTTAGAATTTGGTGTGACCCGAATTCTAATTAGATCGGGTCGGACTCGTATATCAATATTAGGGTTTTACGTTTTCTCTATATATTGACGATTAAGTCGCAAAACTCATTGTACAGAATTTTGATATTAGTGATTCTTTCCTTTGCCTGTGGTTTTTTTTCTTTCTAAGGTTTTCACGTAAATTTGGTGTCTATTATTTTCTCGTTTTCTTTTTCGATTTTGCGTTTGATCTTTTAACAACTGGTATCAAAGATTTAGGCTGAAGGTTCTAAAAAATTAGGTTTTGATTTTTCGAAAGTATCGAATGAATTTTTCAAGTTTGCAATTTCTGTGAAAATTTGCAATTTTTTGGGAAAAAAAATTGTAAAAAAAGATTTTTTTTTGTTATGTTTTTCTTCAACAGCGAAGAAGAAGAACAATAGTGAAGAAGAAGCTGTTGATTTGCTTCGCCGCACGTTGCCGTCGAACAAAGAAAGCACCGCCGTCTGACAGAAGCACCGCCATCCGTCGCCAGTGAAGGGCAAATTTCTTTCCCACGTCGTTGTTTTCTTCTTTGCAAAGGAAAAAGAGAAACTCACCTCGTCCTAATCATCGTTTCTCCACCGTGCAGAAGACTTGGTTGTTGTTCAGTCTAGAGAAGCAAGCAGAGGAAAACTGAGGAAGAGAAGTTTCAGTTCACCACTGCTACAGAAAAGAGAGTTTTTCTTTCGTTGCTGTTGTTGAAGCTCCGTCCATCGAGTATCCTGACCAATGCTGAGTTTCTCCTACCCAAACAAACACCAACAACAGATTGCATTTGGTAAATTAAAGGTTTGATCTTTTTTCTCACAAACAGAGATTTGTTTGTAGGAGAAGGCAAAATTCTTTGGTGTTGTTTGGATTGAAAATATTTTAGAGATATTTTGGAAGTTTCGCTAATTAGAAGGAGCAATAGTTTCGTGAGTGGCTTTGACCAATAAAATCAAATTTTGATTGCAATTTGGAAAAAAAAGTGTGATTTGGATATTCTGTTGTGAAAATAATTTGGGGATTCAAATATAGTTTTCAGATTTTTATTAAATATTTTGGATATCAATATTGTTGGACGAATTTATTCAAAATATTTTTGGGATGGATTTATTCTGATATTGTGGAGCTGTCTTTGGATCATGGAAAGTAACCCGAGCAGGATAGTCACGTTGAACGGCTCTAACTATCATGTGTGGAAAAGAAAGATAGAAGATCTTCTCTATGTGAAAGACTATTTATCCGTGTTTGCTGGTGCGAAGCCAGCAGCTAAATCTGACGCCGAATGAGAATTGTGTCATCGTCAAGTGTGTGGTTACATTCGGTAATGAGGAGATGATAATGTCATCAACCATGTCAGTGAGGAAAAGAACGTTTAGAGCTTGTGGAAAAACCTTGACGAGTTGTACGCTCAGAAGACAGACAACAATAAGTTGTTTTTGATCAAGCTGCTTCTAGGGTTGCAGTACCAAAATGGAAAGATAATAACCGATCACCTAAATACATTCCAAGAAATCATAAATCAGTTAGTTGGAATGAAAATCAAATTTGATGAAGAGGTTCAAAGGTTAATGCTTCTTAGTACTTTACCAGACTCATGGGAGACATTCAGAATGTCATTGTTTAACTCTGCTCCAGATTGTGTTCAAGCTATAGATATAGTCAAGAGTAGTGTTCTGGACGAGGAGACGAGAAGAAAGTCAACAGATTCTTCTTCAAAGTCAGACGTTTTGGTCAACGAAAACAGGGGAGGTAGTTAAAGCAAAGGTTCGGGCAATAGAAACAGAAGTAAAAGCAAGTCAGAAAAATACGCCAACTTTGAGTGTTATCATTGTAGGAAAAAAGGACACATCAAAAGATTTTGTCAAAAGTTTCTTCGGAAGAATTCGAATGCTAAAGAAAAGGAAAAAAGACCGAAGAGAGTGATATAGATGAGGAGGTAGCCACAGCCATCGAGGAGTTATTTAGTGTGTACGACGAAGATGTCTTAAATCTCACTTACCAAGATACGAGTTGGCTAATCGATAGTGGTGCTACGACATATGCCAATTCGCGAAGGAATGTCTTCACATCCTACACTTCAGGTGACTTTGAAAGTCTGAAGATTGAAAATGATGGCGTTACAAAAGTTAGTGGTATGGGGGACACATGTTTGGAGACCAACATCGGCAACACCCTAGTTTTGAGAGGTGTGAAGCACATCCCTGGCATCCGCAAGAATTTGATTTCAATTGGAAAGCTCGACGACGAAGGGTTTGACAACATCTTTCGTGATGAAAAATGAAAGCTCGCCAGAGGTTCATTGATCGTGGCGAGAAGAGAAAAATGTTCTCATTATATGTGATGCACGCTAAGATCTCAGATTCCACAGTCAATGTGATGGGTAATAATGCTGAGAAGTTTGTGAATCACCGTCTAAGAGAAAGGTTAAAAAGAGTCAGAAGAAGTTAGGTTCTCAGGTGAAGTTCAAGTTGGGATCTGAGGGTACATCAGATCCAATGAGTCAGCCTATTACAAATGTTCAATCACCAGTTTCAGTTTCACGTTAGAGTGGTATCGTCAAAGGCAGAACCACGTGGAAGGTTAAAGCTCAAGGGCGATATGGTGAAACTGAGGATTACAGGTCGAAAGTGGACATCAGTGAGAATGGTTCAGATATGTTGACAAAGGCTTTGCTGAAGCAGAAGATCAAGGCTTGTCAGCGAGGTGCGGAATTATTGGAGCCCACCACCTGAGCCAGCCCAACAAGGGCTTTTGTGGCAGTGGATGTTATTTTTAATGAGGTTTTGCAGATTTGTTTCTTTACATCGAAATTTCTTTGAAGGTAAATATTGTCAGAGTTTAGTATTTTGAATTCGCTTTGAGTTTGACCGAGTAGCCCGTTGGATCTCTCAGGTGGAATTCGTGTTAAGGTGGAGATTGTTAGAATTTGGTGTAATCCGAATTTTAATTGAGCCAGGTCGGACCCGTATATCAATATTAAGATTTTACGTTTTCTCTATATATTGATGTTTGAGTCGCAAAACTCATTATACTGAATTTTGATATTAATGATTCTCTCATCTGCTCGTGATTTTTTCTTTTCTAGAGTATCCATGTACATTTGGTGTCCATTATTTTTTTCATTTTCTTTTTTGGTTGCGCATTGGATTTTTCAACAATCACTTGGTGTGATTGAGGTGAATGGATTCATAAGTAAGATTTCTAAGCAAGGGAAAAACTTAAAACCAAAATTGTACAAATTTAAGCTTAAAGCGGAGAAATTTTTTTACAAGCGTATAATTTTTAGACCGACAATTGTACACCATTATTTAAATCCTTAGTTAAGAAAAATTGGGAAAGAGGGGCTATGCCAGGAGATGGTGAGACCACCTGAAAAAGGCACAAATCCTAATAAAGTAAAACTCTAAAAATGAAGGTCCCCCCCTTCCTTCCCTTGACCTATCCGGGGTGAGAAAACTACGTCATTTTCAGCTCTTAATGTGGCAAATGGAAGAGGTTGTTTGATTCTGATGAAAAGGACCATCTCCCCCCCCACATACCAGATAACTATGCAGGCCGAAGAAGCGACGAAGACGAAGAAGAAGAAACAAATAATAGAGCTGTGTCCATGTTGGGACTTGGTCAATTAGGGTTTGGTTAATTAAATGGTTTTTCGCTCCTAAAATAACTTGTTCTCTAATAATAATAATAATTATTATTATTATTATTTTAAATTAGATCACACGTGGGAGAGGCGAATGTTGGAATAAATGGAAGTGGATGAACAGTTCATTACTTCAAATTATTTGGAAATAAATAGGTTTTAAGAGAAGTTATAATATCTTATACTTTGTTCTTTGCCTCTATAAATCTGAGGTTTTACTTTTTATTATAAAGTTTTATAAAGCCTTGTATATGCGATAAATCGACGAACTTACTTTGCATGACAAAATTTTTAATTATTTTTTTTAATTTAATATTTATATGATTGAATAATGCGTAAATTATCTCCAAACTTGAAAAATAAAAGACAAGGTATTCTTTTATTTTAGGCAGATAACCCTCAGAACTTAAGGGTGTTAGCAATACTCTTAGAGATGTCAGTAAAGAAATCACATTTATGTCACATGTTTTTTTTGTATTGAGAGATTTTCAGAGAAAAACATCCCTCGATAAAATAGTTTTAGTGATTTTTTGATAAAAACAAATTGAAAAATTCAATGTTTAAAATCATAAAAATCTTCAAAACAATTCTATTAGGAGTTATTTCTCAATAGAAATCACCCAATAGAAAAATCACGTGACAAAAATATCATTTTCTTTTATTGAACCCTAAATGTTGGGGACTAAAATTGTTAACGTACCTAATTTAAAAAGATTTTATTTGCGTAAAAATAAAGTTTAGGAACCTTCTTTGTATATTATACCTATAGGTATTGTTTTCTATACAATTATCTTCTTCTAAGGACGCAAAAAATGTAGAATCTTACGAGTTTCTTTTTTTTTATTTGACTATTTTACGAGCAGATATCTCCGTCGATCACACTTTTAAATAATATAAATGCTAAGTTATTGGAATAAATATATCTTGTCCACTTTACAATCTTCTTATCCACGCACTAATAATATTCTATTATAATCTTAGTTGACAACTAATCATTAACAGCCCAAACTTTTTTCTTATTTTACATTTATTTAATTCTAATGCTGACAACGTTAGCTGTCTCAAACAATTAAACTACATTTAGCTGTTGCTTAACACGTTTTAAATGAGTTTATGAAACTTAAACGTGTCATTAGTATTATCATAATCTTTTATTTCTCTATGCTAATGACAGCTTAAAAGATCATAAACTAATGGCCAAAACCCCAAATTTAACCATTTAATTAATCATTTATGTTCATCTTCGTGCACTCTCTTGAGTCTGCTTCTTTCTTTGATTTTAAATTCTATGGAGCAAGTTGATGAAGAAAAGAAGGTCGGGGAGAAGAAAAGAAGAGGGTTCTTCTGCACTGAATTCTGTTCATTCTTACAACTTTTATGTGCATTTACTGAGTAAGGCCAAAATGGGGGAAATAAATTAATATTTCTTAAAAAATATATCTATAATTAGGGTTTTTTTTGTAAGAATATTTCTTTATTTATTTTAATTATAAATTTAAGATTTTTGATTCCTGCAGTAAGTTTTTTTTTTTTAAATATTAAATAGTCTGGGCTAAAATATTTGCAGGCTTCTTCTTCTTCTTCTTCTCTTCAATCTTCTCTTTGACAATCTCAACTGTAATAATTTTTCGTTTCTTCTTCAGTTTCAGAACTAAACACAGAAAATCATTGTGTCTGAGTTTAAGATCTCAGGAAAAAGAAGAAAAATATGATTGATTAAAAGTGCACATTTCTTACTAATCGAAGTCCGAAACCTAATCTCCATTAACGGAGCTTCTGAAGCTTCATACTCTCTCTTCTAGAATCTATCAAACATGGCGATTCTTACTAAATATAGTAGAAGCTACGAAACCGATTAATGAAAAAGGTTTAAATCTTCGACAATGATTCAGAGAGAAAGAAAGAGAGGATCTCAAATTGAGAAACGATGAAATTGACACTGCTTTTAAGGACTTTAACAGGCGCTTTCATATCTTTTTGCAGAATCAAAACGCCCGTTCTTTCATAAACTAAAAGGACGCCCGACGGATTAACATCGACTCAAAGATCGAGAAATAGTTCAAATTCTGCCATCTGCCGACAGTTTTTTTTTTTTTGTATTTGATTGGTATTTTTCAGTTCTTTTAACTGTAATTCCATAGTCCACCTCCGGCCGAATCGTCCGGCGAGTCGTCGGAGGATGAGGACTTCAGCCGAGGAGGGCTTACCAGCATACCTTTGGCCATGTCTACAAGCACATTGGGCATATTCAGGAACTCTTCCTCGTCAACAAACTCTGATGTTTTCACCTCCACCACACTCGGCAGCTCTTCTGACACTGGCAGGCTAAGTTGGGAGCTTTCTCCGCAGCTCTGCGGCAGCCTTGGCTGCTGAGCCGCTGCAGCAATAGCTGCTGCAGCGCGAATATCGGAAGGAGAAGCAGAAGCTGGAATCGGATACGATAGAATCAAGTTCGGAAAATTCAAGGGCGTGTCCGGGCCTTTCAGAGCAATGGCGGCAACATCATATGCTGCTGCCGCCATTTCCGGCGTCAAGTAAGTTCCAAGCCAAATGCGGGTGGTTTTACGTGGCTCCCGGATTTCAGAAACCCATTTCCCACTTCGGCTTCTAATTCCCCTGTAAGCCGGATGCGTGCCGGTAGCCGGCGAGATCAGGTGAGAAGAAACTGAAACAGGAGAAGGAACAAGAACCGGAGGAATTATAAGATCGGTGTCCCCAGGAACTCTGACTTGCAAAGCAACAGGGGCACGAGAAGGCGACGGCGGCAGCAGCGGCGGTGGAGGTGGAGGGGGAGGAGGTGCGTTGTGTAATGGATCAGTGAGAGGGGTTTTCGAGTGAGGATCAGCCATGAATATTAAAAATATATGAAAATAATTTGCATGTAAAATTCAAATATTAACAAAAAGGAGGAATTTTTATGTTTGTTCCTTGGCGACATTGATGTTTTTTTTTCGGAGTTTATAATGATGAATTGAAGCGTGGGAAAATCGCGGATATTTCCCTTTTTTAATATTATTATATTTGTTTAAAATTTTAATTAATTCAATCTCTTTTTTTTAATTTGTTTTTGTTTTTGTTACCAGTTGTACTCAATATTATTGAATAATAGATCACTTATATTACCTTTGATTCTCCAGGTAATGTCTCTTCTGTTCAACATGTCCTTCTCCAATATCTTAGGTTATATGATGAGCATTACAGTTGGTCGTTACTATGCATTTGACTGTTAACATTTCTCGGGTGAGTGTTTTGTTTGTGTACTTGTCATTCCTATTCTCTTCAATCTATTCTTTCCCATCTGTTTGGTTTAAGAATTGTGTATGTTAGCTTGTGGATCTCAGTGTAGTGAGGAGAAAGATGGTGAGGATGGAGAAGAAGCTAACGTCGCTATCGTGTCTTCTGAGCCAAAAATAGATGAGAGATCGAAACCATTCGTCGTCTAAGGATTCACAAGCTACTTCTTTTCCTTTGTCTCTATCCCCACAATTGTGTCTTTTCGTCCTTCTTTGTGAGGAAGCGTTTAAAATTTCCATTTATCGGTAAATTAATTGTTTCAATTTTCATCTGAATATCCTTCCATAACCATTTCCTTGATTAGATTTTGTCCACTTAAATTTTTCATTATGTTTTACTTTCTATTTCAATTATTCAATAGGTGAATTGTCGATAGTCCATACTAACAATGACATCAATGAGGTCATTGTCTTTCAACATTGAGACCAATAAGGATATCTCAGTTCTGCTTCAATGATGTAATTCAAGAAGCAACCAAGAGTCAAAATTCATTACAAATTACGAGAGGATCTATGACAAAATCAAGAACAAAAAAAATGTACAAAAATCTATAAGGTTTGATCAAAGAAATTTGAGATAGAGACTCATCACACTATAAGCAAAGACTCATGATAATGTTAAGTGTTAATGCAAAAACAATGGAGGATCAAAGGAGCAAGAAATGCAAGTATTTGTTACTAAATTGGAAATGAAGCTTGCAAAACCAGTAGCGCGAAAGGCCAACCTGCAGTGCCCGCGCGCACCCTCTCCTAGTGCGCGCACATTGTGCTCTGTGCCCCAACACCTGCGAACTTGCGCAGCCATGTGCCCCGCCCAATCAATGTGCATCCCTGCGCGCACCATGTGCGCTTGCACTTGCCAGCACCTACGCGCCAAACGCGTGCTCACGACATGATTCCTGTGCGCAACGACATGGTTTAGTGACGCCAAGCTGCTTGTCCTAGCACGCCTAGCCCATGCGCCCATCCCCGCGCACCTATTGCCCTCACACCTCCCTTCACCCCTAAAACATGTTTTCTTAAATGTTTTAGGTTAATTTGAAATGTTTAAGCTTTTAATCTAGTTTTTCCTATTTAAACAATGTTACGAGACATTATTAGACATATGACTTTTTATGAAAGTTTAAGCTTATGCTTTTTGGTCAGTTCTTTTGAATTCTCTTCTTAGGTCATAATTGAAGAACTTGATCATCTTCAAATGTTATTTTGAAAAGGTAAAACTTAACAGCTTTCGATTCAACTAACAAGTTTGATTTCGGTTAAGTTTTTTTGCTCTTGAATCCTAAAGGCATTTCAGTGATTATTTCATGTTTGTTGACGGGTCTCAGATTTTTTTGATTTGTGATTTGCATCATTTGGTATCAAAATAAAGACTCATACGATTCAAGATGCTATCTGTTTTTCTATCTATCTTTTATAGTCTTCTTTAAATTCAAAAAATAAAAAATTTATTCTCTTTGAAATTCTCAATTTCCAAAATTTCTTTCAAGTCAATGGGGTCATTATCTTTCAACATTGAGACCAAGAAGGAGGATCTCAGTTGTGCTTTGTTGTTCAATATTTTTATGTATAGGCTAGAATTTTCTACGTATAAAATATAATTGGATTTGGTGAAAGGACTTTATATTGGCTGACATTAACTTTTGGTTTAAGAGGCTAACTTTAACTATGTGAAAATGCTTATACCAACAAACCTTTTCCATTATCATGCTTTTTCTATACTGAATTTGAAAATTTTATTTATTGAAATAGACATGTACAACTATTTTTTACAAGAAAACTTTGAATCTATATGCAAAACTATTTCCTTACGTATGTTTCTTCACGTCTTTATAAACCCTTGATCCCTCAACACTTGATTGGATCTTGATGCTATTATTATGGGCATGGATTTAGTTATTAAAAAATATGATGAAACATAAAAAAGGGAAAAAATGTCTCCTTATTACAGATGCATCCTATCTAATTAAAGATCCATACAATTGAACTAAAGAAGATCAAGTTATGACTATTGCTGCTCAAGTGACCAAACACGTGATGAACTTCCAAATGGGGTTTGGAAGCTAAGAATACTTTCTCGGATTTGGATTGTTTTGCTAGAATGGGCAAAGACTTCTAACAACTATAATTTGCACTACGCTTGAAATTTTGATAGCTTCGAGCCTAAGAAGTGTACAATGATTCCTCAAAATATTGCGGTCTAATTCACTGAGACGAAGAAATTATGATGAGAATGGTGGAGGTCACTGGATTGTCAGAATTGCATCCTTTAGCCAAGAATCAGGCCCAAATTGGGAGGACAATATCTCCATTTATATAGCTCCTATTTATGCGAGTTTTGGCAAGTACCTCCTTTTATGAGTGAGGAAGACCTCCTCCAAAAATGAGAGGCAAAAACGCTAGGGATTAAAACTTATAGACATCGGAGTGCAAGCTGGTCTGAATAGGAACCAATGATATGTCTATCGACTTCTTTGGCTCTATTGCAAGGGGAAACTCTCCAATTTGGTTCTTCAAAAGTTTTTTGCTCCTTTACTAAAATATTTTCTACTTAAGAAAGTAGAGAGAAAGAAACAATAGTAGGAGAGCTTGATCAAAACAATCAAAAGATTAAGTTCAACTTGTTTTAAAAAACACAATCAGGTATGGCTCACCAAAAGGAAAATGTAAGTTTTTGCATTGATTCAAAGGAAAAGCACAAGGCTAATTTTTCAAATTGATCAAATATCCCTACAACAATAGCCTAGAGGGCTATTTAATTCCAACATTTGTAGGTGAAACCTATAGAGAAAGAATTATAAGAAACTTCAAATAATAAGTGTCTTAGGTGAGAAAACACCTATTCAAATGACACCTCATCACATGACATTCCTATGAGTTCTCAATGACCCTCTTTGCATGGAAGAGGGATAAATCTAAGTTGGTCTTGAGCTTTACTTTGTTAGTCTTGAGTTTTGCTTGTTTGAGTTTCCCCTTGCTCTTTATCTTGTTCCTCCTCTAAGTTGTCATAGACTTCAAGCCCAATGCTTATTCCATGAGTGATGATTCAAAATGCAAAACTCATACACACACATACTCACTCAGCCCATTAGGATAAAGCATTTGAGAGTTACAATTACAATTGATTAAATAAAATAAAAACTATATAAACAAAGTCCAAAATAAAAACGCAACTAAAATATATTTAATAAATAGGTTAAAAGTTGGTATTCAAGCCTTAAAGATGCTATCGATCAGCCTAACGTGAACTAGGTAGTCGTGGGTTTCAAGGATGGGTCGAATCTCGGCTCCTTCATCCGTTTTAGAAGAAATAAGATTCTCCATAATGGGTTTGGTTGACCTAGCAAACAATTCATTTTTGATGAGCCACCTCATTCTGAAAATCATGAGAAATCTGTTACAATCTTCATGAAAAACACCTTTTGATTTAAGATTGAGAAAACTTTGCAAATGGCCAAATGGTCTTCAAATGTCAGATTTCGGGTAGATTCCAACGATTCTTTAGATTTGTGTTTTGTTCTCCATTTATGTCTTACCATGTTGAACTCCCGATTAAATTTGTTTGCTATATAATTGAAATTGAGGCATTAGATACTCTTTTTACCTCGATCACCAACAAAAGCAATGCTAGTAGTATCGTTAGAGATTCTTGACGCTCGAATGTTAATGGACGGATCTCGTGGCACATCAACATGACATGAAAATGGAAAGTCTATTTGTTAAGGGAATCCTTGATAGTGATGCTAAATGGACGAGAATGATCATTTGTTGAAAATATTTTCATAAAAAACATGTGAAGTTAGTGTATGTTGAGAGTCCAACGTCTCTATTAAGTGCTATCAGAACTCAAAATATATCGTCTGTGACAACTTTTAGGTGTGTTCATATTGGTAAAAAAAGAATGTGGAACAAATTTGAGTTCATAAATCTCAGACGAGATTCATCTTTTGCTAGAAACATTTCTCGTGAAGATTCTCTCGAAAGGGCCACAATTGATAGATAAGATGTATAGTAAAATCGATTTAATTGCTAACGCGATTGCTTTTGTTGGAAAAGTCACTCGTTAATTGGGATAGGGTACAAGTTAGGATAGTAGGGCAAACAAATCACACTAATGCTATGTTAAAAAAAAATCAAACTTAAGTGACTAGCGAGATTTTAAATAAAATAAGAAATTTTGTGAAAAATCAAAGAAGTAATCTGATTATTACAAAGATGAATCCAATTTGAAAATATGAACCATAAAAGAACTATTTTTTATTGCACAATAATATATGGAGCTCAACATGTCTAGAAGCACAATAGAACTTCTCACACGCACACAAGCACACGATTTTATTATGAAAAAGGTTGTATTGTCAAATGATAATGTTTGATGTACACTCTACTACATTTTGATATGTTGTATTGGTGTTATTCAACCACTCGTACAACTATATCAATTTATAATATATCATAACGAACAAGATATAAGTAAAATTTAGCATATTAATTAAAATACCTATATTTTTGAAAAAAAATATTATTCAATAAATTAAACTTTTAATTTACCATAGATTAAATTGTAAATATGTTAATTTATTTAATTTAATTACTCGATCACATATATAATACAAGCGAAATAATTTGATATAACTCACATCATAATGAATAATTTCCAACTGAGGCATGGGCGAGCCATGTTGAGCTTCGTGGTCTACATCGGAAGTAGGTTTGTAAATTGTGAGCTTGGGTTTGTTTTTGGGCTTATTTAAATGACATGAAATTTTGAAAAAAATAATTAAATTAAAAATTATTTTGAATGTATGGTTAAATTTAAAAAATAGATTGAAGTATGAAAAAATTTTAAAAAAAGAGATTAAACTTTTCAGACGAACAAAAACTGGGTTAAACTATAAAAAAACGTTCAAAAAATGGCTTCCCGGCAAACCGCTGACCCTCCGCAGAGGGTGGATCGTCTGATAACGGTCGATCGCGTAAATATATGCAGTCGATCGTTATCTGACAAAGGAATTTAATTATTGATCTCATCGTGCAATTATTGATGACTTGCACGATAACGGTCCACCGTTATAACCCACATGGTCGACCGTTGTCTGACAAAGGACATTAATTATTCAATTTCGTGCAATTATTAATGTCTTCCGTCAAATAACGGTTAACTGGGTGGGTTATAACGGTCGACTGTTATAACCATACTTAGACCCCCAACTTCTTTCATCGCTCACTCACGTTTTCGCTCTATCCGCTCGCAATTCTTCTTCTTGTCGTATTAAGAAAGTGATTTTTTTTTTTGTCAGGATACTCTGAGTACTGCGTATATTGAAGCAGAAGGTATAATCCATTAATGTTGATGTATATTCTAGTTACAAAATAATTTGTTATTATTTGATAATTTCTTATTTCTGAATTGTTAAATAAATAAATTTTTATACATTAATTATTGAAATATATATTATATAAAAATTAAGGTTAAAGTTAAAAAAGAAGATCAAAATATTGAATTCTATAATTTTTGTATATTCTTATAAGTAAATAAAATTTGTTACTATTTATTAATTTGTAATTTTTGAATTATTAATTAATCTTAATTTTCATTTGCAGTATTTTTTCATATTAACAATAGCAATGTGTATTGTAATAAAAATATTTTGTTATTATTTACTAATTAATTATTTCGAAATTGTTAAGTAGAGAAACATTTATCCATTAATGATTGAAATGTGTATTTTATTAAAAATTAGGGCTAATGCTAAAAAAATTATCAAAATATTGATTTGTTTTATAAAACGCTGAAAATATTGAATTCGAGAATTTTTTTATATTCTCTCATTAATAATTCATTTGTTACTATTTACAAATATATTATTTCTGAATTATTAGTTAATTTTAATTTTAATCTGTAGAAATTTTTTTTATTGAAATATTTATTCTATTAAAAATTAAGGTTAATGCTAAAAAAATGAAAAAAAAATATTGATTTATTTTTAAAAAGCGTTGAAAATATAATTATTTTGTCATTAGTTACCAATTTATTACATCAACCCAGACGCACACGAATGACTTCAAGTAGAAAAGCATAAATATTAGGCTAGTCATGTCATCTCTCCGATCCCTAAGTGCGATATATGATTGAATAATTTATCCGAATCATTCAATGTAATTTTACTGCCTGCTAGGGATAAACCGATCATCACCATGTTCGAGATGATAAGAAAGTTTTTGATGACTCGTATTGTCAAATAATTTGAGAAGTTGGCTCAATCAATAGGTCTCATGTGTCCACAAATAAAAAAAAAGCTTGATAAGTTAGAAATTTCAGCTCATAATTGCAGTGCTCAGCTTGCAGGAGGTGTACGATTTGAGATTAGCAACGACTACGAATAATAGGTGGTCGACATGAATATGTGTGTGTGCAACTGCACCATGTATGAGCTTACTGGAATTTTGTGTGTCCACTCCATTCCATGCATGCATCACCTGAGGGTGTCACCAAAAAATTACGTGCATCGATACTATCACCGAACAACTTACCTGTAGATGTACTCATAATTTATCCAACTCATGAGCAGCCATTAAATGTGCCCGCAAAGGCCAGATCTACAGGAACTCATTCCAGCCAGAAGATATCGTCAACCTGTTAGGCCGAAGAAAACAAGAGTGCGAGATGTCGATGAGCCATCAAGATCGACAATTAGTAAAAAGAACTCCAAGATGACGTGTGGTATATGTCGGCAGCAGAGACATAATATTCGCATATGTCTTAACCGGGGATCCACGTCAAGCGCTACTTTCGCAAGATACATTTATGGATTTCAACACATTTGAGTGGACACAGGAATCTGCGACGCGAGGGCGAGACAGAAATTCATAACTGTAATGCTATAATTTATTTAAATTATGTTTATTTTTGAAAAATGAAAAAAAATAAATAAATTGACTGTGCAAATGTAATTCATGACTGTAATTTATGTGTGGATGTAATCCTTAGTCAAAATTATTACTTATTTAAATTAATTATAAAAAAAGGATAAAATCCAAAACTGAGGTTGGATTTTGATAAATGATATTCAATTTAATTGAAATTTTTACCACATATTTACCAAATAATGGTGAAGATTACTATATACTTTTAAGTAAAATAGTAAAAATTAATTTAAAAAAAATTTTAAATAACATTTATTTTACTTGACATTTTTTTCATATATTTTTCACTTTATCAAAAGATATTCTGAAAATTTTCGTCATTATCTAACACTTGTATGATTTATTGTAATTGTTATTTAAAATAATTAAATAAACTTACAATAAATCGTACATTTGCTAGAAAATTACGAAAATTTACATATTATCTTCTCATAATACGAGAAAGTTGTGGTAGAAATTTTAAGTAAATTGAATATCGTTTCATATTTTTTTTAAATTAATCTTAGTGTCATGTACGCATAAGTACAATGGTCGACCGTTCTATCGAGTGCCATTTTTTTTTTCACATTTGTGATACCTTGAGCCCTTTTTTGAGCGGTTTCAAACCTTGATCATTTTTTTAAATTTCACCCAAACTTTGAGCTTTTTTTAATTTAACCTTAAGTTGAAAAATTGGAAAGAGTTTCGTTTATTTTATAACTCCCTCATAGCTATCTTCAAATAACTCATGTATATTCAAAATAGAAATATATACTCAACAGCCAGATCTAGTACTGAACTAAACTAAAAATTAAAAACATATACTACAAATATATTCAACAAATTAACTAAAATAGAATGACAAGCATAAAGAGTACATTAGTCAAATAAATAAACAACAACAACTAAATTACGGTAAAAGTGAGACATCGTTGTCCTCGTCGTGTTGACGCCCACGCCCGAAGGACTCTTCCTGTGGCGTCCCATAACACTATTCTTAAAAAATCTTAAAAAATTTTCTTTTTTTTTATTCGTAGAACATTAAACCGTTTACAGCGGAAAACAATCCTTGCGTGGAAGCCTAGTATAAGGTAAATTTAATTTCAAGTGTTAGAAACAGTAAAACAGGGATTTCGGTCGACACCTCATTCATCTCTGTTTACATCGATCAACACCTGCAAAGACAGGTCGACACCTTTTACAAAGATAGGTCGACCCTTACTAAGATGGGTCAACACTTTATTACTCTTTGTTTACATCGGTCGACACCTGCAAAGACAAGTCGACACCTCTTACAAAGATTGGTCGACCCTTACTAAGATAGGTCTATACTTCATTACTCTCTGTTTGCATCTGTCGATCCCGATGGTCGACCCTTACTAAAATAGGTCGACCCATGCCAACATCGGTCGACACTTCAACACCAGAAAATTTACCTGAAATTTTCTAAAAACGATCGTAACCATTGTAAACTTCCTAATGGACACCTATAGCATACCTAACTCCCAATTCACGTCTTCTTTATAAAAACGGGTAATATGCCCCTACATTTATCATTAAACTGGGTCCACATATCCAAAACATCCAATATATATATTTAAATACAAAATCGTTTAATTCAACTCTTAAACTTCTTCTATCAACATATTTTAAAACAATTTAAAACCTAAATACCTAACCTTATTTTGCAAAACCTCTACACATTACCCCAAAACACGTTCACATAGCCTACGGGTCAATTACGCTCCGATAGCCATAAGTGCTCTTCCACGGTTATCCTTCTTCAACGACATCACTTGTCAGGTTGAGGTAAAATGTTTTGACCTTCTTCTAAGTCACTTACATGATAGAGATATCTATGAGTTAAAGGCTCAACATGTCAACGTAAATGTAAATGCATGCCGTGTATATGCAGTTCATAAAACATGTAGTCATTTCGTTACATAGCGGGATGTCACCGAGGTTTCACTCTTACCAGATAGAGAATGCACATCAAGCGGTTAAACAACATTCTCCATCTACTGGGGGAAAACATGCTCCACCTACGGGATAACCATATCTGAACCCCACCTCGACATGACCGGGATTACATTAGTTCATTTCTTTTCATAAGACATGTGCAGAAATTCATTTTCATGCTATTTTTGAAAGAACGTGATGCATGAACAGTTCATAATGTTTAAACTTATAAAAAGCATAGAAAACAATCAATGGAAACATAAAAGACATTCTATAACTTAAACAACCTAACTACCCGTCTAATTTAAACTAAAACAATCTAAATCATCAAATCCTCAAAAACAGAATTTCTTGTGGTGTAGGCCAAATTGGCTAAACAAATCATGAAAACTTACCTCGGGTCCTTTACAATTAAACTTGAAGTCCATTTGCTTTAACCATGGAAATCAAACAACCTAACAAAACATCAAATTGAAACACTTAACACACACAAAAGAAACTTTCAGATTTTTTTTATAACAATTTTTCATCCAATTTCAAATGCTCATAACTTTCTCGATATAACTCAGAATCGAGTAATTTCAAGTGCTATGGACTCCTCTAAGAGTCTACTTTCTAATGGTGCAAGCTACTTACCAAAATAGAACCAATAACTTGGTCGAACATTACATGAACAAAATCTGTTCTGTTTTTGGCATCTTTAAAACAGTTTTCTCCTTTTTTGCAAACCAATGCACCAATCCATATTACAATCCTATAACAATCCTTAAAACAACATTTAAACACACGTAACAACCAACAAATATCCAGCGAGAATTTGGTAGGTTAGAGTTTTGTAAAACTCATTCCAAACAAAGCTTAAAAGCTTAAAGTTTATCACTCATAAACACTAAAAATTGTGTAACTTATGACCTAAAACCAAACTCACCTTTAATCCTCAACCAAATTGGGGTTAGGGCATGAAAATGGGGAGCTGCAATGGAGGAAAATCCGGAGCAAAATCGTGGGAGAGAGAGGGTCAAACCCCTTTTTAATCACCTTTTTCATTTTAACACAATTTACCCTTTAATCTCTCTAGCCACTACATGTAGTTTCTTAAAAACTACTTGTAGTTTTTCATCAATTTCACCTCCCCACATCTCACATGAAATGCCCAAGCTTTGCATCACAATTTGCTTATATATTTTTTTTTTACATTTGCTTCTCTACATTGAATTCTCATTTTTAATTCCTATCATTTACTTTCTTACTAATTTTTATTTCTCCCTTTATTGTTTTCATCTATCGTTTTAAAACAATTCATATAATATTATTAGGACAAATGTACAAAAGTTTCGGGTGTTACACTTCCAGCCGTAACTGGGACAATCTCATCTCATTCTGCCTATCCTCCATCATCTCCCACTTCTGATCCCACCTCTCTTGCATCCTATTCCACCTATAATCCCATCTCTGTATCATTTCATCAAACCTCGTCTCAATCCTATCAAACATCTGCTCCCACATACTAGGCTCTTGAGGGTACAATGGCGGCGGTGGAGCGGTGGTAGTGGCGTACTCGGTGGCGGTGGCGTAGGTGTCTTCGTTGGCGATGACATCATCCATAGGAACATCCCGAGATGTAGAGATCTCTATATGCATCTCTCGGCAGCAGAGTGTGGCTGATTAGGTTGTGAAGAACCTGAGTCTTGACTTTCAGGTCCTTCAATCTCGGCTTCACAAACACTGCAATGTTTGAATTACAGTGAATTTGCCACAAGAACTCTTGTCTCTCTGCTGCCCTGGCAAAATCACATTATCAGAAAACGTGATAATATCGCTTTGCGTCTCCTCCATGAATCCAAGAACTTCGTTGACAATGCTGGCAGATACGACTATAGGAGTACCGAATAGGTATGACTCCAAGTACCCCGATCTCCCAGTACTGACCAAGTTCACATAAAATAAGCGAACAACTCTGTTACCAGTCTTCCCCAGCATGTCGTACACCCCATGCAAAGAGATGTTGTCAAACATCTCCTTGATCTCCAATAACTCCCAACCGCTGAAATTGACAATCTTTCCATAAATGATCAACAGTTTGACGTCTCCCACTCGAATTGCTCCTAACACTCCTGGTTTTCGAATTTAATCCCTTGCGGTTGTGGCTCTTGATCTGTCCCCCAGTTTGATTGTCCACTTTGTGTCGTTCGGAGAACCTTTTAACCAATAAACATTCTGGGCGGCATTTTTCAGGTTTTGGGATTTCGAATTTTTGGATTTTTTGGATTTTGAGATTTTCAGGTTTTTCGTGAAGTTTGGCGATAACATAACTTGGAATTGAGGATTTTCAACGCGAAAAAATCCAAAATCTGTCGATTTTGGCAATTTTTCCCTCAGTTTTTTCGGGCTTAGGCTCTGTTTTGTGATTTTTGAAGAGAAATCACTAGGTTTAGGCAGATTTTGGAGAAAATGGGTCAGATATGAGGATTTGGGTGGCGATTCGTCATTTTGGTCGAGAGAAAATAGAGTTCCGGGATGTTTTTTTTTGCGGAAATGAGCTGCTAGGGTTTTAAAATCGCGCACACCGGTCGACCGTGTGAAGGTAAACACCCCATGTGTAGAACACATTAACACGAGACCGCGAAGTTACGCGTTTGACCGTGTTTAGCGGAGGTGCATGGCGAGTGGGGAGTCCCCGTGCATGTGCATGGTATGCTCTAGCGCGGGGACTCCCCACCCACCACGCACCCCCTGCCAACACGGTCGACCGCGTAAATATATGCGGTCGACCGTTGGGTCATGATCCACCCTCCGCGGAGGATAATCGGTTTGCCAGAAAGCCATTTTTTGAACGTTTTTGATAATTTAACCTGATTTTTGTTCGTTTGAAAAGTTTGATCATTTTTTCTAAAGTTTTTCATACTTCAATCCATTTTTGAATTTAACCCTCAAATATATTCAAAATTAGGGATTTATTTAAAATATTTTTTATAATTAAATATTTTTAACAGAACTATTCTAATTGTTAATTTATATTTCATCAATTTCAAAATTTTCTTGACTTGAAATACGAGAAGAGATTATTCGCAAATTAATCCTTTATATAATTATTGTATTTGCAGCCACTAGGTAGTGTTGTTAAATGAGCGGGTTGGCTCGCCAGCTCGCCAGCTCGGCTCAGTATTGTAGCGAGCCGAGCCTGCTCGGCTCGTTACTGTAGCGAGCGGTTTGACTCGAGCCACACAGACGAGTCGAGTCGAGCTCGACAATCCGTGCTCGCGAGTCTGATGAGCCTGCTCGTGAACAGGTTTAGTCATGCCTAGCTCGGCACTGAGCTTTCCGACGATGGGCGAAGCTGAGTCAGATTTCCGACGTCTCCGATGAAAACGCAGCATCCAGAAGCTCGGGCCCTCGAACATCTTCGATCGTCATCGGGGTTGGGATAGCTAGGCGATCGATCGTTCAAGCGTTGAGTGATCATTGCCCTGCGATGATGGGCAAAGTTGGACGAGCTTTTCGATGTTTCCGATGGAAACGCAGCGTCCAAAAGCTTGGGCCCTCGAGCATCTTTGATCGTCATCGGGGTCGAGAGAGCTGGGCGATCGATCGCCCATCTCTCTGATGACTGGGCGATCGATCATCCGAGCGCTAGGCGATAAATCGTCTATCGTCGCTGGGTGATTGCCCAGATCGCTGAACTGCCCTCTTGCTTGCATAAGAACTCCACCGATGGCATAGTCCGAAGCATCGGTATCTATCTCGAACGGCTTAGCGACCAGAGACCTCTCAAAGCAGTTGTTAAAGGAGAAGATAGTCCACAGAATAAGGGCTTTGAAAGGCAACTAGTGCTCCTTGAGGAGAAGGGCTTGGGCTTGTTGTCTGCAGCTCAAATGGTCCCTTATGAAGTCTCTATCGGTCTTATTCTTATTGTGCGCCTTGTGAGCGCGTAAGTCGATCATTTCCAAGATCTAATTCGAGTTTTTTCTTATGTAGTGGAAAGGCCTTGCTTTAGTCGAAAGTCTTCTATTTTCCCTGTTCTTTCATATTCCATTTCATAAGCTCTTGTTTCAGTTACAGATCCAGTAACTAGAACCTCTTGTATATCTCATTTTACAGAGCTCTTTATTTCATTCTTGCTTTTCCTCAATAGTAGAGGAAGAATTCTGGATCCAGCAACTACATGTTAGGGCCACCGTCTAAAGAGGGAAGATGGGATTGATTTCGCTAGCGGATCAGAAAGATTTGATAGGAATGTCCTACTCCTGCCCGAGCTTTCCGATCTCTTTTCGACTCTGACTCTCCCACTCCAGTCGTTGTTTTTCTTTCTGGTGCAAGACCGACTGTCTCTTTGTTTCTGGACTTCCAGGTTGTAGTCATGACTTTCCGTCGACTGTACTCTCTTCAGCAGTTCGGTCAACTTTCTCCCCTTCAGTTCAGCAATCTTTTTCTGCTCGATTTTTTTTCTTCTCTCACACTAAAGTGTCAAAGAACGATGATGACCGTTGATGAGAAGCTGAGATTCTGATCAACGGTCATCAGACCCTTGCTAAAGAATCAAACCGCTCAGCAACGCAACGGCTCGTTACGTTCGTTGAGCCGGTTCGGCTCGACTCGTTAGGTTCGCGGCTTGCGAGCCAGCTCGGGTCAGAAATTTTTTAAGATCAGCTTGTTAGGCTCGGCTCGTTAAGCTCGACAGGCTCGTTAGGCTCGGTGAGCCGGGTTTTTCTCAGCTCGGCTCGGCTCGGCTCGGCTCGGCTCGACTCGCTCGTTTAACATCTATACCACTAGGTGACTACTTCATTAATATTGGAGACTGCAAGGACTATTCAGCAAACTATTCTAACTATAAAATTAAAAGCCGCCGGTGCAGAGAGGCATTGAAAGTTCTCAGTTTAGGGTTTCGACATTGCACTTCCGTCACTCCCAGCTTGCTTCTTTCGTGAAGGTAAAATCGAGTGTATAGAGTATGCCTTTTATTTATGTAATTTCTCTCGTAGACGAACAGTTTTCCTCTATCTCTGATTGTGTGAGCGTCTTTTAGTTTTACCAAAAATTCATTGAGGATTTTCTTTGGCTGATACGAAAAGACCTGTATTTTCCTTTTTTGAAAACCTTTTGATCGTAGATCTGCTTGTTTTTTGTTTCCATCTTTTGCATTTCAGTTATCTTCTTGGAAACCGAAAATTTAAGATCATGTTGGAAGGTTCGAATCTCCTTGTGAAAAAAAAAAATGTCGGGACCTTGTCTCTAGGTTGTCTAACCAGCGACTTTAACACCTTAAGATTGTCTGTTTCTTTTTGAAAGGCAGATGGTACTTTCTCTTATAGGTTTGTCAGAATATCTTGACAGTTTTTTGTTAGAATGTGTTGATTTTATTCAGCTAAAAACTTCAGAATATTTGAGTTTAATGTTATATTTGAAACTGGTTGTAATAATGGTTTCACTCTCCGCTTAGTTATTGTGTGTGAAGTGGGTGTAATTCTTGAATGATATTTGATTTTTGAATAATTTTGTGAAGGTTACGAGTTTAGTGATAATTTTTTGAAATATTATATGGGGCCTGATTCATTAAATTTTGCTTTGCACTTGTATACATACTTTTGAGTTTACGAACTTTTCACGGTCATGCCAGAACAGTTTATTTGCCATTTATTTATTAAGATATACGGCGCTACCTTTTCTCCAGGTATTATGAAGCCGATCTTCTGTGGAAATTTTGAGTATGACGCCCGGCAGTCTGATATGGAAAGGCTTTTTGGAAGATATGGAAAGGTTGACAGGGTGGATATGAAATCTGGTGAGTTCTCTTGTGAACTTTAATGATTTTTATATTACTTATTCCAGTATTACATAATTATTTTCTGCAACTTAGTTCTGCTTCTATATTTTGAGTTCGTGTTGGAGACTGAGCTGCGTATTTTTAAGTCATGATGGTCTGGAATGTATCAGTTTGAGTCTGGGGACTACTGTTTTGGGTCAACTATGAAACATTTTAAATTATGATAGTTATTTAAATTTTAGACGAGTTCTCTATCTGGATGGTGATTTAATCTATTAAGAAATTTTCTAGCTAAAGAATGTGGCATTGACATGTTACGTTGACAAAAATGGTAATAACAAGATAGAATGGTGACCTGGTCAAATTTAACTCTTATGTAAACTGTGAAGAGGATTGGCAATAATGGTAAAAACACGTTCTATGGATGAGTTTGTAGTGGTAGATTTTACAGGGGCATTTGGAAAGGTATAATTCTTCAAAAAATTGATGTTTGATTAATTATTTTTGTTGGGTTTTTTTTCCTACAAAAAACTTGTCAAATATTTCATCTTCTGTGTATGTCAATTCATTAAACAATTGTATAATATTCACGTATGACCTACACAAGACGGCTCTCAATCCATTAGCCACAAGGTGTTTCCGCCGCTGTGATATTTACACAAAAAAGGCACTTTCCATCATGTTGTTTGCCTGATGGTACCGTTGTAAAGCATCTATACTCATGAATCAGAGCGAGCAGTTGGTTGTTGTGGGGGTTTCCAAAAATGTTATAAGAAAACAGAAGCATGTTTTTTAAAGATAAAACCCCGTACTCATTTTCTTTGACGCAGGATTAACTTGGCACATCCATACTCTTCCTGGCTAACGGTTGGAATTCAGAATTATGTTTCCCGCTTGTGATTCGCATTTTCTTCTTATTTTCACGAAGATTCACTTTAATCTGCAATGGTTGTACCATCCCACATTTCCATCCGTCAATATTGTCCTTCATTTCACATGCCTTTCGCCCAGCCTTCAATTATGGATATGTTTTGAGATTGAAACATTACCGACCTCACAGCTGAGGCAGCAGAATAGATCGAGAAGGCTCTTTCTATCCATTGACCCACCATGAGACATCCACTTTTGGATTCTTGTTCATTCACATCATTTAGTTCATGACACAAGGTCTGTTACTAATTTTACTGGTCACTTAGTTTATATATTTCAAAGGGGTTGCCAATATTTTTGCCATTTTTGGATTCTTGTACATTCACACCATTTGATGAAGAGAGAAATCACATCTCAGAATGAAGAATCCTTTGACGGGGGGATTCTCATCCTATTCCTTTTGGTTATTGTTTTAGAAATGAAGTGATATTATCTTAGAATTTATTTACTCATATGCAGGCTTTGCATTTGTCTACATGGAGGATGAAAGGGATGCCGATGATGCGATTAGAGGACTTGATCGGAGGGAATTTGGTAGAAAGGGTCGCAGGCTTCGTGTTGAATGGACCAAAGTAGTTTTTTGTCTCCCAGATTTTCTTTCTTATGTTTTGCTTCTTTAATCTATGATCTCATTTTTATTTATTATTTTGATATACTCTTCTTTGTTTGGCAGCATGAGCGTGCTGCCAGCACTAGAAAGCTTAGCGGTGGTGGTTCAAGAAGATCTTCAACTAGTACAAGGCCTTCCAAAACATTGTTTGTTATTAACTTTGATCCTTATCATACTAGGACAAAGGATTTGGAGAGACATTTTGAGTCGTACGGAAAGATTGTGAGTGTAAGGATCCGGCGAAACTTTGCATTTGTACAGTATGAATCCCAAGATGATGCTACTAGGGCGTTGGAGAGTACCAATATGAGGTGAGTTATTTATTCATGGTTTGTTCAGCTTTTTCCACCATTGTTCAACGTATCTCTATTTTGTGCGCTTGCTTGAGAATGCCTCCAGACTCTAGTATTTTATGTGAAATTTTTTTGCAATTACAAATTTCTTGTATGTTGATGTAATTTGTTTTCTTGTCTGCAGCAAAATTATGGATCGAGTTATTTCTGTTGAATACGCAGTCAGGGATGATGATGAAAAAAGAAATGGATTTAGTCCTGAAAGGAATCGTGGTAGGTCCCCTGATAGAAGGCGGCGATCCCCAAGTCCCTATCGGAGGGAGAGAGATAGCCCTGACTATGGTCGAGGCTCTAGCCCTTATCGTAGAGAAAGAGCTAGCCCTGATTATGGACGTGACCGCAGCGTCAGTCCTTCTAAGAGAGACAGGTGTAGCCCTGATTATGGCCGTGGCATTAGTCGAAGCCCTCATCGAAGAGCTCGGGCTGGGGCCAATCATGGTCGCCTCCCTAGTCAAAGCCCCCCTCGAAGAGAGAGAGGAAGTGCTGCCCATGACCATGACAACAGCCGCAGTCCTTATGGAAGGGATAACAGGAGCCCTAAAAATGTTAGGGGCCCTGGTGGTGGAAGCTCAAATGGGAAAGAGAGGGCCAGTCCTGAAAACGGACGTCGCACCAGCCTCAGTCCTTACGAACGGGAGAGGGGCAACTCTGACAATGGCCGGGGGTCAAGCCCCAATTCTGTGCCTGAAAATAGGGACAGTCCCTATGGTGGGCCAGAAAGCCCCGTGCGTTAGGATACAACAGGTCTGTGCCTTAATCCCTTCATCAAACATGTATTTTAATTTAAGATGTAATAAATATATGTATGTATACGTTTTTTTTGGTGAAAACACAGTCACTCTCCGGCAGAGGATCATTGATGATGATGTCCGATAATGAAGATGAGTGTCTATTGCAATTTTAATCCATCTGGCTGTAGGATCTGGTTTTGATTTGCCAGTTTGTAGTTTTGTGATTACTTGTGTGGTTTAGAAGCCTGAATCCAACTAGTCGCCGTTAATATATTATCTTTTTCATTGACATAATCTTTGCAACAGCTTAAACCGAGTATGAAAGTATCAAATGAACCCAACTGGTTTAGATGTTTTCGGTGCTTAGTTTTCTAGTTTGCCTTGCAGGATCAACTTGATTCGTTTATTGAAGTCTGCCTTTAAAACTGCAACTATAGCTGAATAGATCCATGATCTCATGTCGATTAGAAGAATAAAACTTGAATTTTGCCCTCGTAGCTATCGAAAATAGCTGGGGTTGGGAGCTATATTTATTGGTTAGGTTATTTTGGTTATGTTCAATTATTTTTATCACATATATTGGAAAAATTGTATTACTTGTATGATTGAAGATGGTATTATTTTATTAGAAGAGTTTCTCTAACGAGAGTGGGTCCTCCGCACATATAAACATGCATGAAAGTTTACAAGTTCCAGTTTTAATATTTGAAATAATTTACAATCTTTTATATAAGATAATTATTATATATGTGTATCATTCAACACATCCCTTTGTTTTTATTATTATTTAAAATTTAAATAATGGGTAGTGCTTTATTTTTACAACTTAATCTTAATCGCATGAAGGGGTCTTATATATTATTTTAATTTTTATATTTATTTTTAAATAACAAATAAAAGTGAAGTATTTTCTTTGATATTATCTTGAATTTATTTTTTTAATTTAAACCTGTATGAGTTTTTTTTAAAATCAAATCCTAAACTATTTAACAGGTGATGCTTTGCCGAGGTTTTCTGTTCCTGGTGGCAATATATTTGAGAAGTCACCAAATGCATTTAAAAATTTGCAGAGTCAAAAAAGAAAAGAAAGCTTAGAGAGTCAATGGAATGGATGATAACCATTTGCTTGATAGTAGTTTGGACTGTAGATTGCAACTAATGTCGTCCGTTTATAGAGCATCCACAGAACATAAATCAAGTATGTTTGCTTCCAATATTTTCCGCAAAGATAAAGTGAGCCTCAAGGTAGTGCAAGCTTTAATCAACAGATAAGAAACAATACTACATCTTTACAATTTTCTCTGGGGTCGTTAATTTTAATTGGTTTCCTTATCTTCACCTGGTAACGTAAAAGCTGTAAAATAATATAAGTTTCAAAGTAATTATATAATGTATAGTAATTACTAAAAAGAATAAGAGTAAAATTTAAAAAAATTTAAAATACACATTTTTCAAACTCATCCATCGTATCATTAAAATTTTCTAAATCATGGCTTTCCTCACGAATCCAACTTTGAGTGTAAATAAACACCTCGTAAGTTTTTGGTGATAAATAATTACGAAAAGAATCAAGTACACGTCCACCACTACTAAAAGCTAACTCCGAAAGAACTGTAGAAATAAGAATAACCAATACATCTTTTATAATTTTGCTTAATATTGGATATTTCAATGAATTCAATTTCTACAATACCAAAATATCTTGATTGTATGAAAACGTTTTCAATTCTTCAAATAAATACTGATCAACTTCCATCTCCTTACTTAAAGTATCTTGCTGACTATGACGGTTACGAAATTTCTCAAATAGCTTATTGTGAGTAAAATTAGTTTTTTGATTGCAACATTAGTTTTACAATAATCTTGTGATATTTCAAACCATAAATCCATTTTATATTGAATATATAATCTGTTAAACACGGTTCGTACATTACTCACCAAATCTGTTGCTTTATCTTTGTCAATCAACATTGTAAGACAATATTTGAAAAACTCTATCTTAGATCTCAGATCTAAGACAACTGCAAACGTACATCAAGAAATTAATTTTCTCACAATTTTTCTAGTAATTGTCAAATTTTTCTTACATTCAAATAGCTATTTTCCTCAATAATGGATCGTCACACTCAACATACTCCATGATAACCAATTTTAAATTGCAAAGTTTGCTATAATAAACATTTGATGTCATATGTGAAGAGGCTGAAACAGCCACAGTTGTGTCATAAATTTTTTTTAAAAACTTCAAAAATTTTCTAATATTTGCTCAATCTGTTGTAGTGGGAAATGTTTCCCCACTTAACTTACCAACGAAATTACTATTGATTTCCATTAACTTGTCAAAAGTTTTTTCAAATTTTTCAACACTTGCTAACATCAAATATGTAGAATTACATTTTGTAGACACATCAAGAGAAACACTACTTTTGCATGTGATTTTAACATTATCAGCACAATTCTTAAAATTTTGTAACCTTGCAGATCAAGATCGAATATACTAAATAGCTCTACGTACTCTACAAATAGCCTCTTGATGATCTTTCAATCCACCACATACAATTAAGTTCAATATGTGTGCGAAACATCGCATATGCATGTATTCTTCATTCAAAACTAAAACATTCAAATTTCGAATATTTTTGATCAAATATGAAATTGCAACATCATTCGAAGAAGCATTGTCAACTGTGAAAGTCAACACATTTTCAATTCCCCATTCAAATAAATATTTTTTTAATTCTTTACCAATTGTCTCACCTTTATGATCCGAAATCAAACAAAAATTTAAAATCTTCTTATGAATGGTCCAATCACTATCAATGTAATGATAAGTTAAAACAATGTAATTTACATTCTGAATAGAAGTCCATGTATCAGTAGTCGAACATACTCGTTGTGATGTTCTTCTAAAGTACTCTTTTAATTTCATATTTTCTTTTTCATAAAGATTCAAAATATCACGAGCAACAATAAATCTAGAAGGTATAACAAATTTTGGATTCATATATTCAGAATGTTCTAAAACTCTCTCCTTCAACAAACTTCAAAGACAATTTTTCATTAATTACCATTTTTGCAAGCAATTCTCGACAAGTATCAATACTAAAACATGCAAGAAACATGCATGATGATGTCCCTTGTTCTTATTCTGAAAGCTAAAAGTTTTTTGTTTCACATTTAAATTTGTCAATAATTTTGCATAAATACAAATGTATTTTTTCAAGCTTGATGTTTCATTTTCAATGTATCACATGCATTGTTTTTCTACAGCAATTATATTTTGCTCTAGAATTAGTTTCATCAATAGCAAAATAATTTCAAACATCTTATTTGTTTTTCCTTTCCTTCAAACACTGACATTAGAACTAGTCATATGAAGAATCTTTACATTTTGATAATCAGTAGAGCTTTCTGTTTCCATTTTATAAAATACAAATTACAATAATTTATCAAACCGATAATCAATCATAGCCAAATCCAAGAATCTAACTTATAAATATCCTAAAATTAGAACAACATATTAATATCAATAAATGACAAATATCAACTAATGCACATAAACATAACTAATGCGCACATATATCAATAAATGACTAACATGCTTTTCATTCTAAAAACATCAACATGCAAATTGTTCAGCAATTATAAAGCCACAAAATTCAGGTCAGGAAGAGATCTAGAAATTTCCTAAATCAATCATTGAAAAAAAAGACAATTTGAAGAATTTGCCTTCTGAATCCAATCTGTATCAACCTTTTTTCCAATAACTGAACTAGCTTTTGAGGCTGAAAGATCGTGTTATCGTCTCCAACTCCTACAAATACCCAATAAAAACCACCCGTTTCACTTTTCAATTTTCAGAGCTTAAATCCGGTCAAAATAACTCAATGAGAGTCATAAATTGGAAAACTAGGCGCAAATGAAACAAGAGCTTACCTTAATCGGACGTTGGTGACTCAATTCGTCCATCAGTCTAATGAAGACAGGCACGGTGCTACGATGTGAGGTGCGAGTAGAGAGAGTGATTGGAACTTGGGCGTCAAGCGACTGCGAAGTGCGAGGAGAGAGAGACAGAGAGTGGCTGGGCTGGGCAATGGAGCTCGGCGTAGGGTGACAGACGTAGGGTTTGCAGAAAGCGAAGTTTGCTCTGATTTTCAAAGAGTGAAGACCACGAATTTCATAAAGAGGAATTAGGCAAGGCATTAATTCAGTTTGGTTTTTTCGGGTTTGTATCACTAGAGGCCATTAGAGAAGAAATAAAAGAATATACTTCGAACAATGGATATGACATCAAATTCATTAAAAGTGAAACTTGGCGACTCACGACAGTGTGTGAAGACGGATGTGTGTGATGACGGCATGCTTCGGTTATGCAAAATGAGCTGACATTTCAAATAAATAGTTACATCGATTCTCACAACTGTGCAAGAAAAATTGAGAATAGTCACGCTACTGCAAAATAGGTGGCAAACCATTATATGGATAGATTCAAAAGTCACCATACATGGAAAATTCTTTCTATTATCGAGACGATGAAGAAGAATTTTAATGTGAACATTACACCTAGTTTTGCCAGGAGAGCAAGAAGCGATGCTCGAAAACGTAATGACGGAAGAGACGACAAACAATTCAAGTTATTGCATTCGTATGTAGCAGGAATATTTAGATCAAATCTGGGTAGTACAGTGAAAATACATAGTTACCTGGTGGGCTCTGGCCAGGAGGAGTCATTCGTATTTGAAAGACTGTACATGTATATGGCTACTTGCAAGACATGTTTGCTGCTGTGTGGCAGACCTATTATCTGTTTGGATGACTTTCATTTGAAGAGCTCTTGCCCCAGCCAACTACTCATAGCTGTCAGTATTAATGGTGACGATGACATATATCTTGTTGTCGTTGTCACCGTAGACTTGGAGTGCACAAATTCGTGGAAGTGTTTTTTGTCAATTTTGAAGAAAGACCTAAACACTCATGATGAACGCAGATGGACGATTGTGTCGGATCGACAAAAGGTACAATTTTGTCGGATCACATTTGCTATTGTTAATAATTGTAATGCTTATTAAGTGATATAATTGTACTGCATAAGAAAATTCTGTCTAGGATACTAGATTTTAAGTTGGATAGTTTGTAACCCTGCAACCTTTCTTGGAAACTTACTTGGATAGGTAATTCTGTTTAGGAGATTGTACAGTATAATCTTTCTTGAGAATTATCATGATCAGTACTATCCACGTATTATAATGATGATATTTTTATTATTGTTTCCACCATTTTTATTATTTTCACAACACAAATGTTGAGCCGTTGTGATTATTATATTGTTTTATGTTTAATATGTTTTTCTTTCACACATTAAAAGTTGTCGCATGGTGTTGAGGAAGAATTAGGTGTAGCTGAATACCGCTACTGCCTCTAGCATATGTATGCAAACTTCAAAAGTTAATTTCGGGGCAGGGCGTACAGAACTACAATGTGGAATGCAAACAGGGCAACCACATAGTCACATTTTGAGAAATAAATGAGAAAACTGCATCAGATTAGCTCGGATGCCGAAGCATGGCTTCGACGAACACTGCCTAGTTATTAGGCTAGTTATATGTTTTCTTCCGTTTCTAAGTGCGAAATGAGCTTTTAAATAATTTATGTGAGTTGTTCAAT
Organism: Begonia peltatifolia; assembly: GCA_022433055.1. Lineage (NCBI taxonomy): Eukaryota > Viridiplantae > Streptophyta > Magnoliopsida > Cucurbitales > Begoniaceae > Begonia > Begonia peltatifolia. The sequence continues at coordinate 9,737,519 of CM039528.1, forward strand.
GCAGTTATATTTCTGGCCAAGGACAAACTGATCTTGACCATGTTCGAGATGATTACAAAGTGTTTGATGATTCGCATTGTAAAAAAATATTGAAAGATGCTAGCGTCGACAGAACTTATATGTCCTAAGATAAAGAAAAAAACTTAAGAAGCTAGAATTGGCAGGTCGAAAATGGCATGTTACGCTAGTAGAAGGTGCACGATTTGAGGTTAATAATGACAACAAACAATATATTGTGGACTTAAACGTAGGCGTGCGCAACTGTTACAGGTGGGACCTTACTGGAATTCCATGTGTCCATGTCATTCATTTCATGAGACTGTCACTAGAAAGTTTCGTCCATCCACTTTATTACCTGGCCAAATATGTAGAAATATACTCAAACTTCATTCGACTTATCAGTAGCGTGGACATGTAACTGCCCGTACATGGAATGAGCCCAATCATTTCGCTGAAGAGAATGAGCCAACTTGGTAAGTCGAAGAACATAGAGTGCACGATATCAATGAGCGGTCGAGGTCGACAATTTCTAAGATGCAATCTACGATATCGTGTCGTATATGTCGGTGTCAGAGACATAATAATCGCACTTGTCCTGATAGGGGATCCACTTCAGGCGCTGCTACCGCATCTGCGTCGTAATACACATTTATGATTTTCCACACATTTGACGAGACGCAGGTACATTTCAACCAATTTTTCTCATAAACTTACTTTCATTATGTTCTAATATAATTTTCATTTTGAGCAGAAATCTTCTACACCTAGCTATGGACAAAGAAACGTGTGACTCTATTTAGGCTGCAAGTTGTTAGAAAATTATTTTTTTATAATATTTAATTTACGTCTATTTTATAATTTAAATCACTAAAATGATGATAAATCGTACGAGTGTTAAAAAATAATAAAAATTTATAGAATATCTTTCCATGGTGTGGTGAACGTGGAGTAAAATTTTCAAGTAAATGCAACGTTGTTTGGTATTTTTAGAAAATTAATTTTTTATAATATTTAATTTAATAATAAAAAATTACTCGAGGTTTCTTTTGTTTTATAACCCTCTCACAATTAGTATCAGATAATTTCTGCATATTCAAATCACCAAACATTTATAGTATTTCATAACATAAACTAAATTACATCAAAATAAATTACATAAATACAAATTGTATGAAACTAAATTACATAAAATAAAGTACAACAAACTAGATTACGTCAAATTATAGTACATGAAATAAACTACAAAATATAAACTAAAGTGTTGGTGATGAGACATTCGGTGCGTCATCTGGTGGGGCATCGTTGTCATTGCTCGATAGATGTGGGCCATCGTCGCCATCGGCCCCTATCCAATTAATGACGATTTGCCTCAAATCTTTCTGATACTCCATCATCCCTATGAGATACTCCATCACATCCGTATAAGACTCCGTCTGCCTCACTTCGATATATTGGAGTCTGTCTGTGAGAGTCTCCATCTCCGTCTGACTAGCCCTCTAGGTGGACGTTTGTGGAGACCTTGGCCGCGTCGTGGCTTTCTTCATATGCACATCCCGAGAAGTGGAGGTCCTTTGATCTCCCTTTAGCGTTTAAATGCCGTCAGTTTCAACTAGGTCCTTTCAAACTAAATGAAGCTTGTCAAATACGTCGATGCCCCGTTGTGATCTCAACTGCTCTCTCGACGGCAACTGAATCCCAAAAACGCTCGATGATCTTCTAAATTAGCACATCGTAGGCTGGTTCTCACCAATGTGACTGATAATCACAAATCCAGGATCGAACCTCCTCTCGCTGTATAATTTCTCCATGAGATAGAGATCCATGTAGTTAACAAGATCTTTATGTCCATGCTGCGGTAGAAGGGTATGAGACACTATGTTGTGAACCACCCGAGCTCTGATATTTAAGTCTCGGGTTCATGGCTTGATGAACCCCATAATGTCAGAGTTGCGATGGATCTTCCGAATGAACTCTACTCCCTCAACCGATTCGACAAAGTGATAGTCCTGGGAGGCATGGTAGTATCTCTTTGCCCCTTCTCTGGCAAACTCGATCAACTTATTGACCGTCTCTGGAGTAATCTTGATTTCCATACCCAGGATGTACGTCTTGATAATTCCCGACCTCCTGGTAAAGCTCAAGTTTGCATAAAATAGGCGAACTATCCAGTTACAACTATCGCTCTCCACACTATAGACCCTGTGTAGGCCGATTTTGTCGAACATTTTCTGGATCACGAAGAACTCTCAACCTGTGAAGTTGACAGTTTTCGGATGCATTACCGACCAATATACAAGATTCAAGTCAAACTGCTTTCGATATATCTGGTTACGAAACTCCATCGACAAGAACCTAGGTCGAGGTCGCGACATCTTCGATGTTGACAGTGTCTGACGTTCGATTTGTGAGGTTTTGGCTAAACATCGAGCAAAACAAATGGAAATGAAGAAATGAATGAGGTGGGGCATAAATCGGTTGATTTTGGAAAAAACAAATCACAAATCGGCCATGAGAATTTGCAGTTTTCTGAAATTTTTTTAGCAGAATGACCTCTGTTTCTTATATACTGTCGGGGAGCGGACATGCGTTGTTGGGATAGTGACCGTCCGTTGTAGGGGTTGTGACCCTCCGTTCTCAGCCCTAATTTCAAGAACAGAGGGCCATTCGTCGGAGAACGGCCATCCATTCCATGAAGTTTTATAAAAATGAACAGCCGTGTTCTTACAATGGTCGTCCGTTGTCTTCCTTGATGATGAATTGAGCGGTTGTTTTAAGAACATGGCCGTCCATTTTTGTAAATCTCTGTAGAACGGATGACCATTCTCCGACGAAAGGACGTCCATTCCACAGTCCCTAGCACCGCAAGTGGAATGCACGGTCTTCACCCCCTATACGAGCAGTCGATCTGATGTGTCTATGACGAATGATCATTCTTTTTACATCGACTATCTTTTTTAGGGGAACTGCCAATGAATGAACGTTTGTCAAAATTTGATTTATTAAGTTTTGAATATATTGAAGTTAGAATTTTATAGTTGATAGTTTAAGTCTTGGTTTAAAAAATCACTAATAATTTTAGTTTTGTTGTTGCCTGGAAATCGAATAAATTAATAAAAATAAGAATATGACTGTAAAATGATGTGACAAAGCCATGCGGTACACATAATAATTAATTAATAGACCGCTATGTGTCAAGTGGTATTCATGACAACTAAGGATGACAAATGATTTGGTCTTTGCTAAAATCTCTAAATAAATAATTGAATCATTAAAAAACGCAAATTGAATAAAAACAACGTTAATATATCATTTTTTTAATCAACTTAATCTATTATATTTCGTTTATTTATCATTAAATGAATAATATATTATAAGATAACTTTAAAGTTTAATCAATAACACTTTAATTGAGAAGGATATTAAATTAACAACATATTGACGTGTCATCCTTATCGACTGTGTCTCTCAAGGTTTATTCTATGATTATTTATTTAAATTTCCATGCAAACTCATGAGAATGTCACATTTTCTTACATAAGTTATCGATTAATCAAAAAATATGAATCATACAACACGAGAATAAGTGACACTAATAACACAAACAAAGAGTTTACTAGATTTAGTAATTATAACATCTACATAAACCCAATTTATTTTATGATAGCTAAAAGAGACAGATTACAGAGACGAATGAACAAGATATTTGACAAGGCAAACCAACAAAAAGTAAGAAATTCATCACAAAATTCACACATAAATAAGATATTTTCGAGTTTCACTGGAAAAGTTCCCAATCGAAACTCAAATGGTCAGGATTTTTCCCACTCGTGATTGGCTTGGACGACGGGGAGGCTGGTGAGAACAGAGGAGTCGAGTCAAATGTCTCCCACTTCGTCGTCACAACGACATTTTTCGGAGTCGAATTTGGTAGTTTTAGTTCATGAATGGGTGGGAGTCTATGCTCTTTAGCTTTGACTTTTCTTTGTTGAACTTGATTTCCATTGCTGTTAGGAATGGAGTTTTTGATCTTCAACACATCCAGGGTTTCAACATAGTTTTGAATCCTTTTCACCTTCAAAATTACATTAAGGTTTGAAGATATTAATGAAATTATGTTTTGCTCGTGCATAGAATAAGTTTTTGTATTATTAATTGACGGGTTTACGTGAAAACTCAAATTAAAAAAAAAAATCGCAAAGACAAAGTCTTAGTTCCATTTGATATCATTTTTCATACACCTAATTATTCCTTGATGAGTTGGAGGAACTTACCAAAAACACTAAGAAAAGAACATAATTTGATCGAAAACTAAGCTAAAAGCAAAGCTACCTGCATTTTTCTCAGCAATTTGACATCGCCGTCTGCCAAAATACCGTCCAACTTAACCAATTGATTCATCAATAACTCGATCAAATTAATCACATTCTTCTCGGTGACTTTCTCGCCTTTCGAAACAACAGATTCGAGGGCGGAAACCTACGCATGGAAACCAAAATCTCAACACCATAATCAAAGAATATCAATTTATCATTGACAAATAGTATCGAGAATTACTTGACCGCCCAGTCGATCGACCTCTAGGCTGATCATTGATATCGTCTTTGAAGCCTGCTCCATTTTTGCCGTCTTCCTCATCTCGAGGTATCTTCTCTCTTGGCTAAGAGTGTCTTCAACAAGAACAATCTTTGATCTGTCTTTCACCCCTGTAATATCTAGGAAAGCTTTTGAATCCCTCTCCTTCCCTTTATATATCAGTTTTTGATCTTCGTGATGCAAACCCGTTGGCCCCACCAACATTTTCTTCAATTCCCCTTCACAAAAATTCACATTCCAAGCTCAAATTAAGCTCAAGAACACAGCTAAAACACTCACAAAACATGGGGGAAGTTCAATTAGTTAGAGTTTAATTTCCAGCGGGAATACAATCAAACCAGAAAAGCTCAAAATCATTGATGAAAATGGAGATTTCAGAAGATTTAGAGAAATTACCAAATGTAGATTGAGCGTTTATGCTAATTTCATGATAAGATGAGCCATACTTAACCCTAACTCTAAGTGCAGGTGAAGAATCTGAGTAATCACGGTCTGAGTCTGGATTTCTCCTCTGAACCAGCATTCCTCCGGGTCTCATCTCCCAATCTACAGGCCTCTGCTCGTCTCCGCCATTAATCTGAACCATTCCAACTGTCATCTTCATCATCTTTGGTAAAATAAAATTCTCAGATCTTCGCCGATTCTGATGATCCTTAAAAATCTCTGTCGAGTCACCCAGTTGGAAGAACTATTCAATCTCCTGATTATGAAGCTACAAAATCGACCAATGAAGAAGACGATTCTCAAACTATATACATAGTTTCCATTTCTCGCCGAGTCGTAGTTCCTCTGCAAAAATAGAATCGCTCGAACGTAATGGCCTGAAAAATTGAACTGGCGGAAGAAGAATACTAAGAAAAAAATCGAAAAGAAAACTGACCCAGTGAAGCAAAGTGAGTGAAACGAAGCGGGTAAAAGTTGAAAATCTGAACGATCTCAAAGAATAGATCTCCGAGTAGAATGCAGACAAGGGAAAATAGCCGGGAAATTTTCGCCGGGAGAATATATACAGTAAAAGAAAACGATGAAAAGACCCCAAGAATCTCAAACTTTCGGGATTTTTCGGAGAAAATAAAAGCGAAAACAGCAGAAGCAAATGGAAATTTCAAGCAACTAAAGAAAATCTCTCGCCGGCCGTCATCTCTGGTTGGGAGAGCTACAAGCCAGAGAGAGAGAGAGAGAGAGCTTCAATGAATTGAAAAATGATTGGCCAGCTACCTTAGCTGTGAGAAGTTTAATAAATAAAAACAGTAATTATATAAATTAAAAATTAGAATACTATGTGACAATAGCTATTCAAATCATATATTATAAGTTATTCAATTCATATATTATTAGTTTTTCATTCTTACTCGAGTAACATTATGTGTTCAATAAATTATCGACTGTTACTTGTGTCATTTCATGCAACACTATTAATATATGTGACTGATTAAGATTATATTATGAGCTAAATAACTATTTAGTAGATTAAATTTAAGCTCTATAATGATTTAGAAAATAATTAGTATCTATTTCATATTGAAATTTATAATAATATTATTATAAAATATTTAATTATTTAAAATAGAGAAAAAAAAAAAAAAAAAAAGAGTAAAAGCTTGGAATAAACAAAAGCCGCCAAAGCTTGTGTTCAAAACAAGGCATTTGCTGCTGCAGACGGAAAAGAATGTTCCAGTGATGCAATATCATATTCTAAAAGACAGATAAACCAATAGTATTTCGACGCGTGGACAACGGAGGGTGAATTCGTAGTTTTGTTTTCTCAACTCATTAAAAAGAACAAGGGAAAGATATAGTGTGTTCGAGTCTATTTTGCGTGCGTGGTTGCCGGGACAGTTTTTATTTAATGCTTTCCATTGTTTAGTTGCAATGTTTGGCCAAATGGAGCGCTTCCACGTGGCAAATGTTGTTAGAGAAAATTGGACGGGTTATGGTTGTGCTAAATCTGCAAACGATAGTTTATTAATGCATTGCTATTAAATATAAAACTAAACTGAGAATAATGCAAAATTCAAGATATAAATTATTGATAAAAGTGATCATAATTTACTTAGTAATATTTATCACCTAATTTGTAAATACTAACTAAATATTTATCAAATTCATTTTTAAGTTAATCAACACTACCATATTATCTTTTATATTATTCATTTTGCACCGAATTTTGTGATTATCTTATAATTTCAAATTATTAAGTAGCTTAAAAACGCGTAAATTACCAAGACTCCTCACATTTTAGCTTTTACACAGTAAAAAAAAAAAAAAGAAAATGTAAAAATTTAATAATATTTTGAATATCACACGTCCAAAAGGTTTCTACTCTTGTACTCTTTTATTCACGAAGATACAGACGTTATTAACAAAATATAATAAATTAAAATCTAGAATTTTAATGAGAAAGATATAAAATTAACCTTTCCTTAAACAATCTCATACACGTTTATTTATTTATTTTTTGATATTTTAATCTCACCTCGTCAATCTATCATTAATTGGGCGGCAAGGGAGGAGGGACGGGGTGGCCTCCCTGGCTAGCAAGCATATATTATTTACTTTCAATCATTGTACGTAAGATATTTATATTTTTAATTATTTATAGTTTTAAAATGATTAAAAAATAAAATATAACGGTATAAATTAAGAATTTAATAATTTTATAACAACAAAGATCAATTCGTTATTTTATATTCGAATTTTTAAATAAAATTAAAAAAAAAAAAAAAAACTCTTAAACTTTGAAATAGGGGCTTTTCAATACTGTTACAGTGTAAGAACTTTTCAATTATCAAATACAGTATTTTATATTCTAATTTTATAAAATAATTAATCAATGTTTTGAAATAAAATTTAAAAAAATCTTTAAACGTTCGAAGGTTTTTTTTTTAATTTTTTTTTTTTTAAATTTATCAAAATAAAAAATCAAAACGTATTATTAAAAAGATAGGAAATGAGAATCCCTTTTGGTACAAAATCACATCAAAGTCATGTTTTTCCAAAGCCCTAGACAAGGAAAAGTTTGATGACGTCATCTTATTTTATCAGATGCTGACTCACCTGCCACCCCCACCGACGCTCTCCCACGTGCGAGTGTTAAACACGTGCGAAGGATGGGGGAGGAGATCACGTTCAACCTACTACGGTGGTGATCTTGTCCAATTAAGAAACATAAATTTATTAATAAGTTATTTTTACTTAATAAAATCTTTAATTATATCTTTTATATATGCACAAAAATAAAATAGAGTTTTAAGTTCTAAATGGCTTGAAAATCGCAGTAATAATTGTATTTCTTTAATTATTTGTATATCCTCTAAATTACTCTCTAATTTTATATTCTAATTCTTACTCACATAATAGATTAATTAATTTTTATTTACATGTTTTTTTTTTTGGAATAATTCCATTGAATAATGATATTAATTTGAAGGATATAAATTGGATTATCTAATTTTGAAATTATTTTTTTAATATAAGGATTGTGTGAAAGAAGCAACATTTTAAAATAAAACATGTAATAAATTGTGAGAAAACACTCACATAAAACAAAGGAGTAATTATTTTATTGACTTAAAAAGTGAAAGGCAATAAATAATAATTATAATAACTACGGACTAACAAAAAATCTACCCTTAAAAATAATATTTCTTGCAGCACGTTTAGCCATTGATTGGGTCATTATCTATACGTTATTTAAAATTAATAATTGACCTAATGAATAATAATTCTGCGTGTACTTTTAATGTAGCATTTGCCTGTGACTGAGACAAAATAAAATATAAAATTAAAAAGTAAAATAGGCTAATTTAACGAAGTAGCCTGCAGGAATTTAGTATATAATGGGACAGTAAATAAAAATAATTTAAGATAATAAATTAATAAAGATAAGATAATATATTTAATAAATATAAAAGAGGAAGTTGCAATTCAGTGAGAAAGTGAAATAGGTGGTGCAATCTTCTTCACTGAATTTTCAATTTTCAAATTTTTTTTAAAAATAAATTATATTAAATTCATTATTCTAAGTATTTAAAAATTGTGCATTCTCAATAAATTATATCATTTCATAAATACATGTAAGCTAATTTCTTGCTATTTACACAAATATTTTTGTTTTTGAATTGGGTAAAAAAAAAGATTTTTGTATTATTTAAAAAATACAATTGATATTTTAATAAATAAAAAACTAGTAAAAAATGTAATAGTTCATAATTTAGACACACACACACGTAGTGTTACTATATATTTTTCTATAATAAATATGATTTAATTGTTAAAAATTATATAAAAATAACTATGATTTATATTTTTTATTAACAAGCAATATTACGTTTACCCTATATCATTATTTTATAATTCTTGACTCTTAAAGCGACAATCATTTATTGGTAAACTTAATAAATAATAAATATTTTAAAAAAAAATTATTAATTGCATCAATAAAATAAAACATTAGCAGATACGAATATAAAAAATAGAAGATAAATAGAGTATTAATTTAGATTTTTTTAATAATATGAAATATTATATTTGCTTGGCCCATGGGCTATTTTTATTATCTTCTATGATCTACTATCCAAGGCAGTGTGGGCCCAGTCAAGATGTTTCGATTAGGATTTGTGAAGAAAGTCAACAGTTTATACGATGCGCAAATTGTTGGGATCGTCGAAGTTGTGGGGAATTTTTTAGATACATATAACGTCTGAAGAACCCGAACCGATAAAATTGCAGCTTAGTTGAAAAGAACAGTAATTTAGAAGAATTAAATTTGAAATCTTTGCTAGCAAATTGAACCTTATTGCTGGGTCAAGGAGAGGAGATGTATTATAAGTTGTACCAAATCAAAGACTAACGCTGTATTTACTAATTAAGTCTTAGCTACACAAAATCAGACAATTTGGAAAGAATTGATTAGACTGATAAACCCCACCAGCAATTAATTATAATCAATGATATATTACAAAAATTTCAATCATTTTCAGCCCCCACTTTTTTGTTTTCTTGTTTGTAAGATACATAACTAACAAAGCTGAATGATATTCTGTATGTAAAACTATATATCTACAAATAATTACTAAAAAGCCTCAGATTACTTCAACCTTTCCCCCCAATTTTGGGCCTTATAAAGACCGAATCTACGCACAAACCGCCTTTTGTGTGCGTACAATCGATTTGAATCATCGAAAACTTGATCTTCATGAGCGAGTATGGATTATCGACGGTAAAATCGCCGACGAGGTAATCAACCCAGTTGCCCAATTGATCCAAATAACATTCCGATATGGCATTTTGGCCGTTAGAGGCCGAGAGTTGAAATCTAACCGGTTTTATATCCCAACCATGGACCTGATCAAGCTCTGCGATTCTTCTTCCAAATCTTCTAGAGGTTTTCCCGAGCTGGAGCCGGAAATATACGCTGTAGCTTCCCGGTGGAAACTCGAACTCTAGTTCTCCTAAGATTTCTACCCACCAGATTTGTTTGAGATATGCCACCGAATAAAACCTGGACAGACAATCGACAAAAAGGACAATGTTAGAAAAAACACAATTACGGTCGACTTCTTCGATGGTGTTTCTAAATGAATTTTCTCTCATTTAATATTGAAGTATACGATGATTTATGTGTTAGAAATCGAAGAATACTACTGAAAAAGAAAATACAAAAACTGACCACCAAGATTTAACGAAAAAAATTTAAACAAAAATAAAATGCTCTCACAAAAAATCAAGCTGCAATTGAGTTTTCCGACTCAAGCAAAAACATATAGAGTAACCAAAAAACGTCAATTACTAAACGTCAGTGCGGACAGGCCATTAAGCTCGCACAGAAGGAAATCATTAGAAGCAAACAAGAAGGGTAGGTTGGACCATGAAATGAGAGTGATATTAGAGAAGCACTAATGGAAGAAAAGAAATAATGAATTGTAGTCCACAAAAAGTATCCATAAATCAACAAAATCGTAGATAAGAGAGAAGAAGTATTACCCCCACAAGACAAGTTTAATTATTAAATCAAATTAAATCTCTCCTAAAGTCCTTAAAATATCTAAATATTATAGAAAAAAGATCTTCTTCTTCCGCCCACATTGAAAAAGTCATTGCCAGTCATTGTTCATGGTTGCACATCTTTCCCACCACTCAAAAAAGTTTCTAGATTCTCTCCATTATATATTCATATAGAATTCAACCCATGTAGTAGATCTATTCATCCACAATCAATTATTTTTATGTTTAAAGTTGATCAAAGTATTTGTCCAATCAACAACCCAGTGTGAGCTGAGAACGTGTAATTCAGGCACTAACTGAGAATAAAGGCAAAGAATATATCAACAGTTGTCATAGTTTTGGCGTTCAAGCAACCATGGAAGTAATCGAATAAAATATTCTTAGAATGGCTGATTAAAAAAAAATTAAAAGTCAGACTAGTTCTTTGAGAATTTGAACAATAAAACTCAAGAAGCTAATGGTGTTTGTCAGAGAAAACAAAACATATATCCAACAAACAAACATCGAATGATTCAAGCTAATAAATAAGATCAAAATCCAACAATTTTTAAAGGATTTGGATGAATCACTTGTAATGATTTTTATCATTAAGAAAAGATACTAGAAGTTTAGGTTGTAGACATTAAGATTTACCTGGATTCTTCGGATGGAATATGATTCCAATATCTTCTATCATCAATTCCAGTTATCTTCAAAGCTTTGGACGAAATCGCCAAGAAGATTTTACCAGAACCCTTGTCTAACCAGAATTCCTATTAAATAATAACGAAACAGATAAGTCAATCGAGATCCTAAAACTCCAGAGTACGGGTTTGATTAAATGTTTTTGGGGAAAAAGGAGAAACCAACTTTTTTGCCTTTGTCGAATCGATTAGGTCGACATAATCGGGCATAAACATCTTTCTTGCACGTGTAATCAGCATCTTCATCGCCGAATTTCTTCACAAGAAACTTATAATTCGAAGGCAGCTTTGATTCCCAAACAAAATCCGCAAAGGAGGCATCGCGGGAAGCGCGGTTCAATCGGGCCAATTTACAGACATCGGGTGGGTCTAAGTACATGAAAATCTCAGAAATACAGCTCTCTGGTAAGTCCCCGAACTGGGATTTCAACGGAGAAGAAGATGAAGATCCATGTTCAGTCAGGTCTTTGGCAAAAACAGCTCCCATAAGCTCAGTGAAAGTAGAAAAGGAAACTGAAAAAGGCAATCTAGAGGTAGAGAAGGAGATGGAAGAGGAGAAGAGAAAAAGGGTCTGAGAGGGAAGAAAGAGGAAGCATGAGCGAGGTGGAAAAGGTAGCAGGCATGGAGTCGCCGAAGAAGAAAAGGGTGGGAAGAGTGGAAGTCTATAAATCTATTCCAACAACCATGAAAGAACAAAGAAAAGTTCTCCATTGACGTGTTCCTGACTCTGCATTTTCTTTTCCAATTTAATTTACTTTCCAATATTATATTATTAATAATTAATTATATACAAAACATAAAAAGAAATAACAAATAATCCTAAGTTTATTTTTTAATAATACTCGAAAATAATTAATTTTTTATTTTAACTATTTCTGATATATTTTGTTCATTAAAATTATAATTATCTGTTTAATTTTTGGGGTCAATGGTAGAACCACAAAGCTAGGTTAGCATAATTAATTGAGTTTAAGCTATTGAAGTCCATTAAGACACCACGTGGCTTTCATTAGTAAAGTAATTAATGTTTAATGTTACTTTAATTAAATAACTTTGATTAATTAATGGATTGTCGGTTGATACATCTATATTATAAAAACAAATAGGCATATCCACATGCTTCTCATTTATTGCCCATTAAGGATTGGAACACACTTTAACTATACTAATATTTCAATTTCAACCCCACTATAAAATAAAGTAATTCTTTGATCTAAGGATATTGTGACACTTTTTATATCAAATCTTAAACCGTGATAATCCATAAATTACGGTGTAGTAGTTTGTTTTTAGTATGAATTAAGATTATAGTTTAAAAAATATATATTTTCAAATCAAACATTTTTGTCGGGTATTAGCAATTTCAATCTTATTGTCAATTTATTTACTAAATCTAGCACGTACGTATCATTTTTATCATTTAATCAGGCTTCTCAACTTGATTTAAAACTCTTTCGATAATTTTTAACTTGATTTCTAATTCTGTTAAAGTCTCAATAGAATTAGAACGATTGAAAATGAGAAGAATAGAGTTCAACATTAGATTAAAAATTGCTGGAGGATGTTAGAATTGAGTTAAAATATTTGATTAAATGAAAAACATGGTATACATGTGTTAGATTTAACTGATAAATTAACAACAATGTCTAAATTATTAATTATTGAAAGTTGAAGATTTAATTTGTCAAAAAAAAAAAATTTAGGTTTAATTTGTAAACGATAACATATCTCAAAAATCTAAGTTTTAATTTACCATAAGATTTAATATAAGATAACATATTAAATTAATCATGTTATTATGAAATTAAATTTATTGTAACATATGATAATTTATCATTATTTTATGCATTATTAAAAGAAGGTTTCCAATGTCTTGTTTCACTAATACAAGTGGATGACAATTTGGTCCAATCCAAAACCTTTTAGGCGTTGACGTGGCAACGAGTCAGCAGATAAGCAGTCCACGTGTTTGCACCATTTGCCACATCTAAAATACGTCTCATTTCCATCTACTCTTTCGGCTTACTACAATACAAAACGTATTATCACATTATTTATACATAAAATAATTATATTATGTTTTCAATCGAAATTGCAATTTTTATTATAATAATCAGTTAAATTATATTTTCTTTTTTGAAAATTTTCAATAGACAACTAAATATATGGCAAATTAGACTGCCTAAAATTTATTCAATTTATAGTTTTTGCAATATATTATAATAGGATAAATGACAATTTGGCGAGAATAAATGATAGTTTGAACAATTTTAGGGTAATTCAACCATTATAGTTTCAATTGTTATCAAAATGGTCTCTAATGTCGCAAAAATGTTAATTTTGTCACGTACAATGCACATGCTACAAATTTTTTTATCATCATCGCATGCCAGTCTCTCAAAACTCTCTCCTCTCTTCATCTCTATCTCTTTGTCGAGGTGTTTTTGTTTCGTCCTCTTTTTTATTTTTTGAGTTCTAAATGCCAATATTTTTTTTTCCTCCAACCCATGTTTTTATTTGTCGCATTTTCTAGTCAAACAATTCCTACTCCTTTTCTTTTTGGTAGATATTGATGATGTTAAGAATGAGTGTTCAATTTGGGAGAATGTTGTGCAAAAAATAGCATAACGCAATTGCACTAATTGCAAGCAAGTAATAATGATAAGTATGTGTTGAATCCCACGTAGATAAATTTATGGGTAAATTTTAATTTAAACCCTTGCTGAAATAATTCAAACTTTAAACTATAAAAAAAAATAATTTAAACCTTGTTAGTTGACCGGTTACTGTAGACTAGTCGACCGATCTATATGGTGCCTATGTGGCACTGGATGACCAGCATGGTCGACCATTCCAACTACACCTGCGATCAATTATTGATCACGAGCCGTGACCTTTAGTGAGAACGGTTGATTGGTCTCACAGATCGGTCGACCCTTCTCCTATCCTATTTAAGGAGAGATTCTCTATTTTTCAATTTACGGCTCTTGAAAATTCTAAAACTTCTCCACTATTTTCTTGCTCCAGCAAAATTTTTCTTGGTTGATTAGTTAAAATTTCTCTTTATCGTTTAACGATGACGACAGATTCTGATTCAAGTAGATTACTTGATTTAGACGAGACATCAATTGATGATGCCATATGAATTAGTATTCATATGTCACGTCTGTATATGGTGATCTACGAGCATTCGATCACTTAAATGCAAATGAAGAAATAGAGATGCATTCGACCTCCATAACTCTAGACGATGAGCTTCAAACACCAGTTGGCTTGGATGATGTTGAGGTGAAAAACATACTAGTAAGAGAATAAATTTCAATGTAATTTTTTTGGGGTAGAAAATATAGTTTTCTTTAAACGAAATTAGAGAAGAAATAGTCAAATATTCTTTGAAACATGGTTATGGTGTGAAATTCACCAAAAGTGAAAAGAGGCGACTGAGGCTGACTGTGAAGATAAATGTGAGTGACGACTGCATGCTTTGAAGATGCAAGACAAACTTATGTTTTAAATAAAGAGTTTGATCGATTCTCGTAGCTGTTTAAGGAAAACTGAGAATCGACGTGCTACAGCAAAATATGTGGCATTATCTGAATAGGTTAAAAAATCAACTTATATGGGAAATCTTTTCCATTATAGAGATAGTGAGAAAGAAGTTGACTGTCCACATTACATTTAATCTTGCCAAAAGAGGAAGAAGTATAGCTCGAACACTTAATGAATGCAAGGGCGACGAACAGTATAAGCTACTGTGGTCTTATGTAGTAGAAATACATAGATCAAATTTGGGTAGCATATTAAAAATACATACTTATGAGATGAGCGCTAATTCATTGGTATGCCAAAGAATGTATATGTACATGGTTGCTTACAAGGCAGATTTACTGTAGTATGGTCGCTCTATTATTTATTTGGATGGTTGTCATATGAAGGGCTCGTGTTGCGACCAATTATTGATGTCAATGATGAAATATATCATGTTGCTATTACCAACATCGAAAAAGAGTGCACGAACACATTTTTGTAATATTTGAAGCGAAACCTAGACACTGGATCGAGAGACAGATGGATAATTATTTCGGATCAACATAAGGTATAATACATTTGCAATTATTATTTATAAATAGGGGCATTGTGGTAATTATGTTGTTTTATGTTGACTCTGTTTTACTTCCAAATATTAGAGTTTGGTAAAAGTTGTTAAAGATGAATTTAAAGAAGCCGAAAACCGCTATTGCCTCTGACATATGTATGTAAATTTCAAACGTCAATTTCAAGACAGAATATACAGAGATGCGATGTGGAATGCGGCTAGTGCAACCACAAATTATTATTTTGAAATAGAAATGAGAAAATTACATTAGCTTAACCCGGATGCTCATGCATGACTTCAAGAAGAAGAGCCTAGATATTGGGTTAGTCATGTCTTCTCTTCAATCCCCAAGTGCGAAATATGAAATAATTTGTGTGATTCATTCAATGTAGTTCTATTGTCTACCAGGGACAAACCGATTTTGACCATGATCAGAAAGTGCTTGATGAGTCGCATTGTGAAAATATTTGAGAAATTGACCCAATCAACAGACCTCTTGTGTCCCCAAAGAAAAAGGTTGTTAAACTAGAAAGTGCAGCTCGAAATTAGAGCCATATGTTTGCGACAGAGCAAGGATTTGAGGTTAGTAATGATTACGAACAATACGTTGTCGACATGAATGCATGTACCTGTAACAGGTGAGAGCATACTGGAATCTCTTATGTACACTCCATTCTCTGCATGCATTTCCTGAGAGTGGCACCGGAAAATTACATGCATCAATACTATCACCGGAAGACTTATATGTAGATGTACTCACAGCTTATTTAACCCGTGAGCAACCACTTTGTTAGATCTGAAGTAACTCATCCACCCAAAAGATATTGCCAATCTGGTAGATCGAAGAAGACGAGTGTGAGATGTCGATGAGCCGTCAAGTTCGACAATTAGTAAGAAGAAGTCAAAGATGTCGTGTCGTATATGTCGGCAACAAAGGCCTAACAGCTGCACTTGTTTTCACAAGGGATCCGCTTCAGGCGTTACTTCACAAGACACGTCTATGAGTTTTCACACATTTAACAGGACACATGTTTAGTTCAACACATTCACTAATAAACACATTGTCATTCTTTTTTAATATAGTTTTCATTATGTGCAAGGATCTACGACTCGGGGCCGAGGCAGAAATTATTGACTATTGTAATTTATGTTTGAAAATGAAAAGAAAGGTGAATTATTTAGCATCTGTGTAATATATTTTTTTTTTCATGTAATTTCAACAATTATTCAAATTATAATTTTTTACTTGTGTTTATTTAAATAATATTAATTTATTTTAGGTTATTCAAAATTATAATTATACATTCATTTTAGTTTATATAATTATTCAAATTAAAAATTTTGCTAAAAAAATTCTGCTATAAAATTAAAGTACATAAAATTTACCGACAAGAAGTAAAGTGCATGACATGAAATACAAAAACTAATTTAAACTATGTCAGTGGGTCATCGTTGTTTTCGTCATTGTTCGTCATCTAATCCTTGATCTGCCCATCTATCTCTCTATAGGACTCAACGAGATAATTTTGTGACTCAGTCGCCTCTCTCTGGCCTACGGCAAGCTCATTGACTCTGCCTATGAGGAGCTACATTTCTTGCTACTGTATCTCATAAATTTGCTGCTGATGCATCTGCGACATCTGATACATCTGTTGCAGATACTGTAGCATGTCCCATCCACTACCTTTATAGGAGGCCAATGATAGCGATGTGGCCTCCTCTATCGGCACAGCCCAAGAGGTGAATGCCCCTGATCTCTCTTCAGCATCTAAATGTCGTCGACGTCAACAAGGCTCATTCAAATCAAATGACTCTTATCGAATACGTCAACGGATCTGTGAACTCGTATCTGCTCGCCAACTGGTAGTTGAATCCCAGCGAACTGAATGATCTTATGAATTAGTCCGGTACGGAAGATTTTTGTTGGATGTCCGTCCGACCTCACACATGTTGTTCTGCAGAGGGCTATCACTCGATCACAAACAAGGGCCCAAACATTATCAAACTTATTTATAACAAGCTTTATTTTTTATTTTTTTTTTTACAGGTGATGATGATTTTGGTCAACTTTTTTAAGACTTGGATTGGAAGCCGAGCACAGGCGACATAGAGCAACCAATGCACGTGCTAACTTAGGGGCCAAGGTTGGAAGCACATGAAGAGGGAATTTGTCTTCTCTAAAATCACTTTGTAACGAAACAATTTAATTTTTATGTTTTGGAAAACACTTATCCATATTTTGTACTTTTTCGGCAAACATTGACCTTATTATAATTTTATTAAATGCATGCATAATTAGACATTAAGATTAGATGTATGCTAGGTTAGATGATAGTTTGAAATTGATTTAAATCACAAGTGCATGGCATGCATGCAACACCTGCGTGGCCAAGGAGGAATCACCAAGTTTGGGCGCCGAAATTGAAGTGGGGACCATTATCCCTTTTGGCTGATCACTTTGATCCAAATTTGAGATGCTATGTTAGAGTTTCCCTTCTTGAAGAATTCCTTGGATTGATGACATGATAGCCCTCAACCATTGGATCAAATGGCACACAAACCTCTCGGCCATCCAATTGTAGAAAAAGCCACATCATGCCATGTGCTCAGCCGAAGCCTCCAACGGTTCTTTTGGAGTTCAAAATCAAACCAAACCTCAAGTCATTCTTAGGTCTATATAAGCATGGTTATTGGTGCTTGTAATGATTATTGAATGAATGAGAATAATCCTGTTGTGCTGAGGAAACCGAGTGAGGTTTGAAGTTGCCGAAAGGTAAGCCTCAGCTTGCATTGTATCCGAGTGGAGTGCGCCTCCATTACCTCAAGCCTAAGGTTCCTCAAGCCTAAGGTTGCTTGAAGGTTCTTATTACTACCATTCTCTCCACTCTTTTGAGAGTTGAAAAATAGTAGAAGGTGGCAAAACCCTTTACCATAGGTTGCCACTTATTTCTTTAAAAATAAGTGATTACCGAGAGCTTTAATGTTTGCTCATCGGACAACCTTGGTTCTGTTCTGCATAACTTTATTTCCCAAACATATTTTAACTTGATATTTTAAGGTGTTGCTCCTCACTCATAACATAAAAGACCCTTACAATTTTGTTTGATTTGGGACGTGTTTCTTTCTACAACTTTTCTGCTTATTTTTTGTATTTTCGATTTAGCCGAGTACCTTTGT
This sequence comes from Begonia peltatifolia, assembly GCA_022433055.1. NCBI lineage: Eukaryota > Viridiplantae > Streptophyta > Magnoliopsida > Cucurbitales > Begoniaceae > Begonia > Begonia peltatifolia. The sequence continues at coordinate 9,756,074 of CM039528.1, forward strand.
CCTAACCAGTTTGTTTTGTGGATAGAACACGGCTATTGGTAGGCCACAACTGTGTCACATGTGACCTATAATCAAGAAGTCATAGTCAAAAATCTTCCTGTTGCACAGCTTCTCCATGACATACAGGTCCATGCAGCTTACGAGATTTCTATATGCATCTCGCGGTAGAAGGGTGTGGGTTAACATGTTGTGAAGAACCTGAGCTCTGAAATTCAAATATCTCGATCTTGGCTTCACGAACCTTGAAATGTCGACATTGCGATGAATTTCCAATGGAAATTCTACTCCCCCAGGCAATCTGAAAAAATGGCAATCTCGGGAAGCATGGTAATATTGCTCCACCTTTTCAATGGTAAACCCGAGCACTGCATTCATCATCTATGGACGTATTAGAAGCTCCATACCGAGGATGTAAATCCTCAAATCTTCTGACCTCCTGGTTGCTGTCAAGTTTGCGTAGAGCAAGCAAACTATTCTGTTACAGTTATCACCCCTTAATGCGTACACCTCACATAGCCCGATGCTGTCAAACATCTTTTGGATCCAAATGAGTTTCAACCTATAAAGTTGATAGTTTTTCAATAAATAATTGAGCGTTTGAGCAAATTCTGCTCAAATTTCTTTCGACACTCTTTATTCTGAAATTCTATGGCCAGATATTGTTAATTTCAAATATTAATAGGGGTGCTATATTAAATATTTAATTGAAACAAAATAATTGAGACTCAATTAATTATTTTAAAATAAATTATAAATTGTATATAGGTTGCAAAATTACCACGTAAATTTTTTCAATTAAATTTCATTATGAATCTATGAAGAGGTTGTAAAAGTATTAAACGATAAAGATTATATTAGAAACAAAACTGTTTTAGAAAAAACAAAAGTTAATAAAACCTTAAACTATCAAAAAATAACAATTTCAATCTGGCCTTGCCAGCCAACTAAGAGAAATTTTGCCGGAACAAGAAAATAGTGGAGAGGTTTTAGAGTTTTTGAGAATTGTGGATTGAAAATAAGAGAACCTCTCCTTAAATAGGAGAGGAGAACGATCGACTAGTCGACCAGTCTCATGGATTGGTCGACCGTTCTTACTAAAAGACACAATCTATGATCAATTATTGATCACAAACCGTGATGCCGGTGATCAATAATTGATCACGAGCCGTGATGTTGGTGATCAATAATTGATCATTGGTCGGTCGGCTGGCCGGTCTGCAGTAATCAATTGACCGGCAATGTTTAAATTGCTCTTTTTTTGATAGTTTAAGAGTTTGAACTGTTTCAAATTTTACTTTAAGAGTTTTTTTTTTTTAAAACTCATATTTTAGTGTTTAAATTGAGTTTTACCCTAAAATTATCGATCTTTGAATCTAAGTAAAACTAAATTAACTAATGAAGAAAAAATAGATAAGATGAATTAATTAAAAATTAAATATTTAAACAAAACATAAACACATCAAAGAAAAGAATCACATGATAGAATGATGATTTAGATTCAATAATGTGAATTTTTAATACCAATGTTGCGAATATGTTGCAACAAACAAGTTAGATACCTTAAAACTTTCAATTTGTATCAAGCCTCGACAAAGTTACTAGATTAATTCATATAGCATTTTCTTTCAAGTTTATGATAGATAAATATTACACATAATTCAATGAAACACATTGAGGAGGAGGAGGAGGAGGAGGAGGAGAAGAAGAAGAAAAAGAAGAAACATAGATAACGAAGAAGTCAACAAGAAGAAGAAGAAGAAGTCATCATATTAAAACAAAAAAATATGAAAAAATATCTATGCAATGTGATGTTGCACATGATACTACAACAATGTTACGTTCTGATTCTCTCTTGTCTTCTCTTTGATACGAATCAAGGTATAACTAAGCTCAAAGTCAATGACCATAATCCATTAGAAGATACAGGAGATCCAAAGTACATAAATCCACGTCATTTGGTCATAAAGATTCAAGAGAAGAGCTATCACAACATGAATAAAGAAACCAAAAATTGCATGCATAAAGATGCATGGATATGCATGAAGATGCACAGCAGAGACATGAAGTTGCAAAAAAAAAAAAAAAACACAATATCAAAATTGGCGCAACCTCGCACCCCGCACTCAGAGCACAATGCCTTGCTTGCGCTCCGCCCAGCCTGGCTTCGACGGTTGCTCTACGCGTCCACCACACTCCTTTCAGGGCCAAAACCTCCATTTTTTATATTTTCAATATTTTATTCTTATTTTTATGTATTAGTTAAGTTTTCTTAACCTTATATTGCTTTTTATACTATTTTATTTGTTTTAACCTATTTAAGCACAATGTTTGAAGTCTTTTGAGAACAATTATGATTAACGATATTTGATTAAAGATTATGTTTTTTTTAGTGATTCTTTTTAGAATTTTTTCTTTAGTTTTTTGTGAAAAACTAGATATTATTCAAGCTAAAATTTAAAAGGACACTTGATATCTTTGGTTCTTACCAACAAGTTTGGTCTCGGTTAATCTCATCGTTTGATAACTTTGGTTCCGTTGGCAAATTTTGATTGTGGTCAAGTTTCTTTTACTCGATTCAAAAGCTTTTCTGAGTTTCTGAGTCACATTGTTGAAAAGTCTTAAGTTTAATATATCTGTATATGATACCAAATGATGAGAACCACATGTATCTGAGTTTTTTTTTTCTAGAAACTTTTCTTTAAAAACTGTAGTCATTTTTTTATTCTTGAGATTTAACAACCTCCACATCAGCTAATCAGCATCAATCTACAATAAGAAGAATTATAGTGAATATTCTTTTAAAAGAAATAAAAATAAATATTTTATAAAAAAATTGATGTTGTGCGTGATACTAAAGCATTTTCTAACAAAACATGAATTTTTATTCATTGAATTGACGATTTCAAATAATATTCATATAGAATAGTCTAACGCCCCATAGCGTAATCTCTATTTAAAAAAAAAAACTATTATACATGTATTTTCCTTTACAATATAAATCATTGAAACATTTCGAAAAGTTTTTACTGTACTTTGAAAACTTAGCTACAACAGAAATTTTTACATTAAAGATTAAACCATTCTTTGATTCCAATTTACCAAATAACCAATTTTAGTTATAAAAGTCCATTTACATAACCTTTACCAATATATCAACATTTAAGTTAGTAACAAAAAATTCGTTTACATAATCTTAATAAAAACACCAAACATGAAACCATTAATTTAAAACTCATAATTATATTTTACTTCCACTAAGTACCCTCAATACTTCATATGTCATATGCCCAAGAAACTGCCACAATTTAAGCATTTATCTACCAAAACAGCTCATCGACTTCATCGATAACCAAATCAATTTGGATGTAAATTCTCATAACGTTCTTCACCTATATCACGTGATTCATCTATGAGTCTTATGTTCAGTAAGCAATATATAACAGTAAGTATAGACACCAATACTTCATATGCCATACGCCCAAGAAACTGCCACAATCCAAGCATTTATCTACCGAGACAGCTCATCGACTTCATCAATAACCAAATCAATTTGGATGTAAATCCTTATCATGTTTTTCACCTACATCACGTGATTCATCTATGAATCTAATGCTTAGTAAGCAATATATAACAATAAGTATAGACATGATGCAAGTGTCATTACATTACTTAACATTAACATGATGCAACATGTCATATGCATTTGGTAAAAACATAACTTTTCATTTTCCATTTTCACTTGACCATTCGATCATTGTGGCAACCATTAGGAGGGACAAGCAGCATTCGGTTCACCTCTTAGGACAATCCAACTCAATCCCGCCTACAAAGACCTGTTACAAATTTTATTACTGTTTTAATATTTCTTAATGAAAACGTATGTATAACTTTTCTTTCATTTTTAAAAACATGATTCATGATGCGTGAAATGCTCATGTACATACTTGACTTAAATAAAACATAATAACATGCATAAAACATTGAATACTTAACATAATAATATTAACATTTAACTTAGCATGTCCCAACATTCAAATAAAGACTTTCGTAGTGTATATTTCACAAATTTTCAATAACCAAAATAGAATATTACACAAATATAAAAATCATCATATTTTTCATCCAATTGTTTTAACCTAGCATCTCTTGATGTAAGCTTGAAAGTCATACAAATACAATATTACTTACCTCAAGATCTTAACGTGGTTTTATTGCTCTTAATGAGTATATGCTTGCCTTGTAACCTTCACAGAGTAGAGAGAAGGAGGCTGGTCGTGGGTTTCTTGCTATAATAGTGAGAGCTTGCAACGCAAGCTTCTTTAACTTAAATTGAAAAATGATATCTTGAAATGGTGATTTGTCTTCAAGACATGAGTCACCAATCATACTTTGCATGACACGAAATTAAGACACCTCAGCCACCCAAGGGCTAGGTTATAACTTTCAGTTATCAACCTTTAATACTTAATTTAATACGTCCTTGGTGACTTTTTATCTTTCGGTGGACAATTCAAGCTTGCTAGCTTTAAATTCTATTAATTAAATCTATCTACTTTACCAATATTAAAACTCCATAATTAAACTTACTTAAATATTTAAAATTTATCAATTAATAAGTTAACAATTTCATATTCATTCATATAAAATAAAATCATTCATTAAAGTTCTTGGGTATTACATTCCCTTCTCGTTACAAAATTTTGTCTTCAAAATAACTCTGGGTATCGAGATATCATGTCTTATTTTCTTTCCCAAATGGCTTCTTTGATTCAATGATTATTCCATTGCCCTTTGACTAAATGAATTTTCTTGTTCGTTAGTTCTTTCGTGCTCCGAGTTAAAATCTTTATAGGCTTCTCTTCATAACTTAAAGTTGGTTGACCTTAACATTATATGTACGATTACTTGAGAAGGATCTTGAATGCATTTCCTCAACATTGATATATGAAATACATCATGAATTCCCTGCATCAATGTCGACAATTTAAGTCTATATGCCGTTTTCCCTATCTTTCCCGTAATGAGGAAATGTCCAACAAACCTTGGTGAAAGTTTTCCCTTTTTGTCAAATCTCTTTATTCCTTTGAATGGTGAAACCTTCAAAAACACCATATCCCCACTCTCAAACTCCAACTCTTTTTGTCTAATATCTACGTAGCTTTTCTGTCGACTTTGAGCAACTATCATTCTTTGCTGAACAATAGTTACCATTTTTACAATTTGTTGTATAATCTTCAGGCTGAAGAGTTGGGTTTCACCCACTTTGTCCCAATATAGAGAAGATTTACATTTTCTTCCATACAAGGCTTCATACAGGGTCATACCTATAGTGGCTTGATAACTATTATTGTATGCAAATTCAACTAAGGGAAATATTTTGCCTCAGCTAATATGAAATTCTAGAACACAAGCTTGTGAATAACTTCCAAAACTTGAATCGTTCTTTCTGTCTGCCCATCTTTCTAAAGATGAAAACTGTACTAAACTTTAACTTAGTAATCGTGCCTTTATGTAAGCTTTTCCAAAAATTTGAAGTAAACCGAGGATCCAGATCTAACACGATGGATAGTAGTACTTCATGTAGTTTGACTATCTCTCAAACATAAAGGTTGACATACTGATCCATAGAATATGTTTTTTTTACTGGTAAGAAATGAACTGACTTTGTTAATTTGTTCACGATTACCTATATAACATTCTATTCTTTTATTATTCTTGATAAACTGATTATGAAATCTATGGATATTTATTCTCATTTCCATTCGAGAAATAGGCACAGGCTGAGAAACTCCTGAAGACCTCTGATGTTCTGTCTTAATTTGTTGACGTATTAAATATAATTCAATATGTTTGGCGACATCTTCCTTGAGATTAGGCCACCAATAATGTTGTTTCACATCTCTATATATCTTAGTACTTACGAGGGGTGTATAGAAGTAGTAGAGTAATGTACCTCAAACAAAATCTCTCGACACAATTTTTTGTCCATTGGAACGTACCATCTGCCTTTAAATTTTACAATATTGCTCTTTGAAATTGTAAAATTTGTAGGAATCTCATAAGTTTTTGGTGATTTGAGACTTATACATTTCTGGTCCTCATCTTGAACTTCCTTGATTTTTTTCAATATCGTAGGATGTAGTGTAATAACCGATAAGACAGATGCCAATTTTAGTTAAATTATTTTCATTTCAAACTTATTAATCTCCGTCCAAATGATTATAGGCGGTTTTTCCATTAAAGAGCTTATGGATAGTCTTTCTGCTTAACACATGTGCTAATATGTTTACTTTTCTGAGGTGATATTTAATTTCACATTCATAATCCTTCATCAATTCTAACCACATTGTTTGTCTCACTTTTAATTCTTTTGGAGTGAAAATTTATTTCAAGCTCTTGTGATTGGTGAAGATTTCGTACTATTGACCATGTAAGTAATGTCTCCAAATTTTTAGTGTGAAAACTACCGCTGGCATTTCCAAATCATTTGTTGAGTAATACTTCTCATATTCTTTCAATTGTTTAGATGCATACGCTATAACTTTACCATCTTGCATTAAGACACATCCTAATCCAACTTTAGATGCATCACAATATATGGAATATTTTCCATCATTTGTATAAAGTGACAACACATGAGCATTAGTTAATTTCTGTTTCAACTCTTGGAAACTATCTTCACATTCGTCTGTCTACCAAAATTTCATATCTTTTCTCGTTAGACGAGTTAAAGACATTATAATATTTGAAAATCCTTTGATAAATCTCTTGTAATATCCGATCAATCCAAGGCAACTACACATTTCTCTGACGTTCTTTGGTTGCGACCATTCCAGTACTGCTTGTATCTTAGTTGGGTCCATCATAATGCCATATTAAGAAATTACATGGCTGAAGAAAAACACTTGATTAAGCCAAAACTCATTTAGAGAACTTGACATATAGTTTATGCACTTTTAAATTTAACCTACTAAGTTATATGCTCTTCATGCTCCTCTTTTGATCATGAGTAAACAAGTATATCATAAAAAACAATGATAAACTTGTCCAAGTAATATTTGAAAACACAGTTCATCAAATTCATAAAGTCGATAACCAAAATACATGACCATAAATTTATTGTGGCCATATCTAGTTCAAAAAACTATTTTTGGAATATCATCACTTTTCACTTTTAACTGATAGTACTATAATCTTAGATCAATCTTAGAAAATATACTTGCACCTTAAAGTTGATCGAATAAATCATCGATTCTTAGTAATGGATATTTATTCTTTATGGCCACCCTATTCAACTCCAGATAATTAATGTAGATCTTCATAGATCCGTCTCAAACAATACAGGCGCACTCCAAGGTGAGAAACTTAGGCGTATAAACCCTGTCTTTAATATCTCCCCAATTTGGGATTATAGTTCTTTTAATTTCGCCAACACTATCCTATAAGGATTTTTAGATATCGAGGTTGTGTCAGAGTATACATCAATAGCAAACTCAGTGTCTTTATCTGGAGGTTAACCCTGGTAGGTCTTCCAAAAAGACTTCAAGGAAACACTTTACTACTAGGATTCCATTTAGATTCGTATCACTTCTTATATTTGTGTCAATCACATTGGCTAGAAAACCAATGCATCCATCTTTTAACAGTTATCATGCCTTAATTCCCATAACAATAAGCAATTTGATATGATTCTTTATACCTTGAAAGGTATATACTTCACCATTCGGAGGCATAAAACATACCGCTTATTCCTACAATTTATGGCTGCAAAGTTCTTAAACAACCAATTTATACAAATAATAACGTCACACTCTTTCATATTGATGACAATAAGATCAACATATAATTGTTGATTGCCTATTCAAACTAAACAATTTTTTAGGACATGTTTTGAATATAGACATTATCCTGAAGGCAACTTCACGTTACGATCATGCTCAAATATAACAGGTCAGTATCTTAATTGATTAGAAAACGTGGACCACGCAAATGAATGAGTAGCTCCTGAATCTATTTATATATATTAAGCTACACCACCAGTACAAATAATATCTGACACCACTGCATGTTGATCATCTTTGTTGGGTTCAATGAAAGCAAAAATTCTGGGTACAATCTTTCTCTTTTGTTTCTCAATCAACATTGGGCAGTCATGAACAAATGGCCAAATTCCTTACACTTAAAACATTGCCATGTCTCGGCCTTACATTTACCAAAATAATTTTTCTTGCAATTAGGGCAAAAATTATTCTGCGATACCTTATCACCAGACCTGAAATCAGATGATTCAGTTTGAATTCTCTTCTCTCTATCTTGCTAGTTTCCTCCTTGAAAGATCTTTTTGAACTTTCTAGATTTTTCTGTCATCCCCTTCCTTGCTGTGGAGGAACCCCACCAATGGATCTTTTGATAGATTCCCTTTGCATCACATACTACATTTCAGCCCATTTTATCTCTAGTACCTTCGCCACTACGGCAGCATATGGTACTCCATGTGTACCCAACATCTTTACTTCCATATAGATGATATGCCTTAGAGGTCGATAACTCGATCCAAACTAAGGCACAACACTAACTATCTTTCTAACTAACAAGTTTGCTAATTTTTCAGGTGACGTTCTCTTTGAATGCTTGGAGTGGGAGCCAAATTCTCTAGACATGGACAAGCCGACGCATCTTCTATCATGGAAGCCGCTTGACAGATTATCATACATTCAAGAGAGAATTTGTCTTCCCAAAGACAATTTTATGTAACCGAACACATTATGTATTTTGTTTTGGTTTTTGGCAAATATTGGTTTTCTTGTAATTTTTGGCAAGTATTATGTTATTTAGCATGTATTCATGGTAGTCATCTAGAATAGCATGGTGGCTAAAGATTGGTACACACAAGGAGCTCGATGGACGCGCGCTAGAAGAAAATACATCAGTCATCATAGAACTAGTTATGCACTCACAAAAGGTAGATTTAATTTGAAGGTGGCGTGCACAAATGATCGTTATGTGGATTACAAATGTGGATATGGCCCAACATATATGGAAGATAGCCAACTAATAACTTAGGCCAAGTGGGTACGCGCAAGGAAAATGGATGAAGCGATGAAACCGAAGGTGATGTTCCAAAAGTACCCTCCCATTTTTTGAATTCTCATCAATTTTGCAAATTTGAAATCTCACCAGCTCACTACCACCTCATATGGACTCAAGACCAACTACCTTGCAAGGACACAATTTTCTTACAAGGAACAAATCCTAGCGGTTAAAGAGGGAAGGACCGCGCACGTGCATAGTTGACATCACACTCTCGGATTTCAAAGCTTCTTTGATTGTTTTTTTTCTTTACCACCTTACAGCATATTTAAACTCCTTTTTCAGACATTGTATTCAATTTTAGTTGATCAGTAAAATTGAATCGTTTCTTCTTAATACCGAAGGAGCAATCGGCTCTCCAAAGTAAGGCCTAGGTGATCATATCTGACTGTAGTTGAGCCTCCATTGTTCTCCAAGTCCGTGGTTACTTGAAGGCCTTTATAGACACCTTTCTTTTTACTCATTTTAAAGGCTGAAAAACAGTAGAAATGTGGAAAACCAAGCCTTGTGTGTTGTTGTAATCCTCCTTAGAAGATTACATTAACCAAAAGTGCTACATGCTGCCTATCAGACCAGCTACGAGATTAGTTGCATAACTTTTTTTTTTGTCATATTTTTACTTGAAATTTTCAAGAATTGTTTATCACTCATCTGGTAAGAATCCCTTAAAATTTTGTAACATTTGGATTACGTTTATATATTTTGTGTATATTGTATTTGTGGTGTTTCTCAGTTCAAGCTAAGAATATCGAACCCACTGGTTTATTTTGCATTATTCTTGGTTTTGCAGGATCAAACCATGTCATTTGGTATCAGATAACAGAGTGCTTCCCTTGTGTGATTATGGTTGATTTTGCTTATTATTTTTATATCATTTTGAATTGCTAAAGTTAAATCTAATAGAGTTACAATTTCTAGCTGAGGGTTTCATAACCTAAGGCTAATCAAACTATTTGATAATCGTAATTGATAGTAAAATGTTATTAACTTAAATTACAAAAAAAACTCTACTTTTATTTTTACTTGATTTGCAGGTTTAATTCACATATTCTAAATTGCTAAATCTACTTGTTTATTCAATTTAACAATCACCCAAGAAAAAAACTAATTTAACATAGTGTTTTTTTGTGATTGTTTGTGGGTGGTTGTGCCTAACTGGTTCTTGAGTTTTTGTTAGTTATATTCATAGCAAGAATTATTATTAACCTTTCCTAAAACTCAAGGGATTAAGTAGAACAAATTATTTCACAAAATTTTGGAATACAAAACTTGTTTCTAATAAGCTTAAGTATTAATTCGGGAAGAGTGTTTAAAAACCAAAAGTCATCTTAGATTGTTGTTAATCTTAATTACATCAAGATTTTATTAAACATCTTCTAAGACTCTACAATTTAGTAGAGATAATTAAATGACAACTAGAAGTAGTGTTAATTATAATATAAATCATGACCAAAACCGTGACAAGGAAGTACCTCAAACCGAGACTCAAAACTCTCAAGTGGGCGAGTCAAGTCTCCAAGGTCAAATTGATGATCTTAACAAAACAATGAACCAATTCTTGGGAATGATAGATGATCGTGAAAGAAAATTCCAAAATCCAGAGATAGAAGGAAAACTGAAACCCCTATGAAAAGGTTTCAAAACCATGGATATCTTGATGACGAATGGACCGATGAGAAGGAGAAATTTATTCCTAACTGATGCAGAGACAATGAGGATTTAAGGAATGTAAAACTATCTATTCCCTCATTCAACGAAATTAGCAATGGAGATACCTTTTTAGATTGGTTGGATAAGGTCGAAAAGATATTCGACTACTACAACTACAATGATAAGGTCAAAATACAACTAGTAGTAGTCGAGCTAACAGGATATGCTTCACTATGGTGGGACAACTCAAGGACCAGAAGAGAAGAGATGGGGATGATGCAATCACCACCTGGAAAGTCTTGACGGCTCTCATGAGAAAAAGATTCGTGTCCAATCACTACAAGTAAGAGCTATTTCTATAATAACAGAACTTAAAATAAAATTGGCAGTCTGTGTAGGATTATCTCATGGAGTTTAAGACGTTCAAAATCTTAGTAGGATTGGAAGAACCTTAGGAGCAGGAGATTGCCAGATTCATCAGAAAGCTTGAACCAGGATATTGGTGATGTAGTGGAGTTATAACCACTGGACTCTATGGACATGGTGATACAATTAACCTTAAAGGATTAAAGGAAACAAAAGAGGAAAAGGAAATCAACTTACCCAAACAAGTTTACTCTCAAGACTCAGAACACCAACAAAACGTCCATCAAGGTAGAAGATAAAAGGTCTTTTACTAGGAATTGACCCACTAAGGACCCCGAACAATAAACCTACAATATCATATACAAACCAAATAAAAACATGTAAAATTAAATGCTACAAATGTCTTGGACTAGGACATATAGTACCTCAGTTCCCAAACCGACGTGTAATGGTAGTCAGAGAAGGCATGGGAGAAGTTGACAGTGAGGACAAACCAGTGGAGGAGACTGTAGAGGAAAGTGAGTTGGTGGACGAGGTTTACCATGCACAAGAAGGACCTTTGCTAATGGTCGTTCGACAACCTTCATATCAACGAGCACTAAGGAGAACTAGCGACGGGAAAACATCTTCCACAGCCGTTGTCTAATCAATGACCGAATGTGTTCATTGATTATTGATGGAGGAAGCTGCACCAACGTGGCCTCCAAAAATATGATTGAGAAATAGGAGTTAGAGACCAGCACTCACCCAAACCCCTACAAGTTAAGATGGCTAGGTCATCTAACAAGTCACCCTAGAATTTACTATTGGTAGATACAAGGATTCTGTTGTTTGTGATATAGTACCAATGAGCATGAGCCATTTACTTTTAGCTAGGCCATGAAGTATGATAGAAATGTGACTCATGATGGATATACAAACCAATACTCTTTGAAGTTTGGAGGAAAGACAGTCAAACTTGCACCAATAAAACCCGAACAAATAGCCAATGATAAAGCAACTTGAAAGAAAGAAAAGGACAAGAACAACCTTTTCATTTCAAAAGGAGAATTATAGGTCTCCATACTAGAAGGAGGACCCCACATTATGGTTCTATTCCAAGACCGAGTAAAAGAGTTAGGAGATATTCCAACATCAGTGCAAAACCTACTCAAACAATATCAATACGTGTTCTCCCAGGAATTGCCACAAAGAATGCCACCCTTGCGTGGTATCGAACACTGTATTAACTAGCAATTGGGAGTTATGTTACCTAACTGCCTAGCCTACAGGATGAACCCCGAAGAAATTAAAAAGCTGCAGAAACAAGTACAAGAAGTTTTAGAGAAAGGCTATATCAGATAATCTATGAGCTCATGTGTAGTCCCTACACTCTTAGTTCCAAAGAAGGACGGATCGTTGAAGATGTGTGTAGACAGCAAGACCATAAATCAGATAACTATTCGATTTCCGATACCGCAACTAGAAGATATGTTAGATGAGCTCAGCGGAGCTTCATTATTTTTCAAAGTTGATCTAAAGAGCGAATATCATCAAATCCGTATGAAGGAAAACGATGAGTGGAAAATAGCCTTTAAGACCAAGTATGGGCTGTTTAAATGGATGGTTATGCCTTTCCAACGCCACTAATACAATTATACGATTAATGCACCATGTATTAAAGGAATTCCTTGGTAAGTTTATACTCGTTTACTTTGATGACATCCTCGTTTATAGTTTGGACCTAATACCGCACTTGGACCACCTGAACACTCTTTTTCAAGCACTTAGAGCTGCAAAATTGTTTGGCAACTTAAAGAAATGTTCGTTTGCCCAAGCAAGAGTTTACTTCTTAGGTTTTATTATAATTAAAGAAGGGATGAAAGTTGGCGAATCAAAAATCGAGGCATTAGAGAATGACTCATTCTTATGGGAATATCAAGTGTGCGCAGTTTCCATTGATTAGCCTCATTTTATTGGAGTTTTATTAAGGATTTTAGCTCAATTATGAATCCTATCATAGACTGCACCAAAGAAATGAAGAGATTTTCAATGGACTTCATCTTGTGAACGTAGTTTTGAACTGATCAAGGAAAAATTATGTCAATCACTCGTCCTAGCACTTCTGAATTTTAACAAAATGTTTGAAATAGAGAATGATGCATCTGGAGTGGGAATCAAAGCAGCTCTTATGCAAGAGGGAAGACAATTATCATATTTTAGTGAAAAGCTAAAAGGAGCAACACTCAACTACTCCACATATGACAAGACATTCTACGCTATCATACAAACCCTCGAACATTGGCAGCATTACATGTCATCCAAGGAACTCGTCATATACACTGACCACTAGTCACTAAAGCACATTAAGAGCCATGGTAAACTAAACAGGCTGCACGCCAGAGATGTTTAATAATAGGGTTGGTGAGCCAGCCAGCCCGCCTGCTACGCTTTCTACAGTAGACGGGTCAAGCTTGCCAATTCCTATCGGGCTGGGCTCGCGAGCCCGGCAGAGACCGAGCTAGGCACGGACCGATCTAGTTGGTCCCCAAACAAGTCGGCTTGCCTAGTCCTATGGGGCTAGGCTCGTAAGCCAGGCGGTCCCCAAATGAGCAGGCCAACAAGCCGACTCGTTGGCCCTACGGGCCAAGCTCGCAAGCCAACCTGCCCAGCCCAGCTGCAAGCAGCCCAACGAGTCGGCTTGTCCGGTCCCATGGGGCTAGACTCGCGAGCTCGGCAAAGACCGATTGAGGGAGGGACCGAGCCAGGCGGTCTCCAAACGAGCAAGCCAACGCTCGGCTGGCCAGGCTCGCGAGTAAACCCCCATGACCGTTATTACAAACAACAAAAGGACACCAACAAGAGTAGTGAAAAAAAAAAAGAGGAAGACAACCTCTCATATCGCAGCAAAATAACAATGTAAACAAGAAATCGCAGCGGATGCAAACAAAGGAAAAAAGTAGAAATCGCAATGGGTGAGAAAGGAGAGAAATCACGAGAGAAAAAAGAAACGACAAGAAAAGTTTGAAATTTTTTGGTCCCTGCGAAGAAATGATGAACCTATTACCTGTCTCTGTAATTTTCAAACTTCTTATTCAAATGAAAAAGAAGGAAAACACAAGAAAGACATTGTGAATTTTATTTTTAATTTTGATTTTTTTAAGTGTTAGAAGAAAATATAGCGATTCTCTTTCTTAAGAATGGTAGATAGATAAATATTTCTTATTTCTCATTTAAATTCTCCATCTTCTTTAGCTTTTTTTTAGTTTTCCCATTTAATTTTCTCCATCTTCTTTGGGGCTAGGCTAGCCCTGTATTTAGCTATTATGGTTTTTAGATACTGTACATGTACTTTATTTTTTCTTGTTTGGGACGTTAATTCTTAGTGTCAATTTCATATTTTTATTTTACAATATTGTTATTCATTCTAACTATTATTATCAAAATCGAAGAGGTATGTAACAAAAGTTCGACGATGATGACAAGATCCAGTAGATTGAAAAATTTGTTCTAAATCTATGACAAAAAAATAATAAAGAAAAAGTTCGCAAGTAACTTTTTGCTCAAAAAAATAGATAAGAGAAATATGTAAAGCCAATTTTGAAAAAGAAAACCATTAAGATAGGGATCTTGCAGTTGTGCCTAATAGAAACACAAATACTTGTGATGATTGGATTCTAAATTCGTTTCGTTTGTATCACAACTAATATTGGCTTTCAACATATGAAAGTTATCTCATGCACTCAGTAAGATAATTGGTGTTAAGATAATTAGAAGAAAATATTAGGTCAATTTGTCAAAACACTTGGTGATGTTCCACATTTTCTCCATTTGAAAAGAAAATTGATATATTTGGATATTCTTGATTCAAAATGGTATATATGCACTAGTGAAGGTTCAATTTTAAAGATCAATAGAGATACTTTGTTGTGATGAAATGTCACACAAAACATGCTAATGTCTAATTATTTTCAGATTTGCGGTCGCACTGAAAACTTGAGCTAGTGGAAGTCTGGAAGACACATTTCTGCTTGGATCGACGATTAGATCGATGCTTCTTCTTCTTCTCCTTATCGCCATCATCGACTCTCTCGATCACATACTGTTCAACTTCACTCATCCTCCTCTCTTCCTCTATAATTCACTTCCCTCTTTTCATTTTTTTTCACTAAATCTTATTCAATCTATTAGGTTTATTTGTCAATTAGTTCTCTTAATCAATTTCTCTATTCTTACAATTTATTATTTTCTTCATTCAACAATATATATTTTAATTTATTTTTATTTTTTGTCTTGAAATTCAACGTTGAACATTAGAGATTCTTTTTATTAAATTTTTTTTTTGTAATTTGTAGTAATTGTTTTCTTAAATTTGTAATTTTTTTCAAATTCTAATTTCTTTTTATATATCAAAATTATTTTTAATGATATTTATGTGATATTTTTATTAGATAGTGTCAAATAATTTTTTTATTAATACATTCAATTTTATATACCTTAAGATTTAACATAACTAATTTTTAAATTAAATTAGTAAATATCATTAGAATATAATTTTTAATACTTATTATAATTTTAAATGAATTTTTTTAAAAAACTTATATTATATTATAATTTGAAAATGTTTATATACGTTCAGCTCATTGATCTGACTCGTCTTGGCTCGTTTAACTCGTGGCTCGCGAGCAGATTCAAGCTGAAATTTTTTTAAGCTAGCTCATTAAGTTCTGCTTGTTAGGATCATTTAACTCATTCGGCTCGATGAGTCGAACTACTTTTGACTCGACTTAACCAGTTTATTTGTCATCTCTAAGTAGTAGGTAGGTATTAGGAAAGACCCACCTCCTATTTTCTTCCATCATGGGGGACAATAAAGAAGCGAAGTGTATGTGTAATTAGGGTATTTTAGAAATACGCAAGTAGTGTGTAATGAATAAATGGAGAGGGAAGTTAAGAAAGCCGCAAACTCTGCTGTGTTTGTAAACAGTCTGTGTTTTCTATTTTAGTTTCCACCGTCAAAAGAACAAAAGAAACTATACAAGAAACACATCAGTAGGTTGGGCCGAGTAAAGATGAGATTAGGGTCAGGTTTATCTGATTTTTAATGGACTGATCCACATGTTGATTTTCTAACGATTTGTAATATTTTTTATTTCAAAAATTGAGAATCAAACTAATGAGGATCGGAGGTATATCAAATTCGAGATCTTTCAACAAATAAAATAAAAAATCAAGAATGTTTTTGAAAAGTATAAAGAACCTGACAACAGTCGGAACTTGTCGGCGGAACCAAATTATTAAGTAAGAGTAACTTGACCTAACCAAAATTGTTGATTAAATCTAAAGTTATCAAGTTATTTTTTTAAATTTTGACTTAAAAAAATTTAGTTTTTCCCGAAGAACTAAAGAAAAAAATCCACGTAAAGAAAAATCATTCAAAAGAAGTTTTATTAATCAAAATTCAATCTCTTTTTAGGATACATAACTTATGTTTAAATATGCTAAAATAATTATTTAAAATTAAAAAAAAATAGTTTTGAATATCGTAGAAATACTCATCAAGTAATTTAGGATTTAAAGAAACCAAACAAAATCATAAAAATGTACAAAATCACAAAAGAAAGGCAACTGGGCATGAAGAGTGCGCACACGGACTGGGTCGGATGCGGGCAAAGCTGGGTGGCGCGTGCTGGGCTAGGCGGTCGGGCAGGTGGGGTGCTTGGGGTGGGGCGTTGATGTGGCCCGCTGACGGGGCGCGAGATGCATGGGGATGCATGTTGAGGGAACGCACTGAGAAAGCGAGCATGGAAGATATGCGCATAGGCTGCTGAGTACACATTGTACTGTGATGCACGAGTGATGTGCCTTGATCGTGCTGCCCTGCGGCCCTTTGGTGTTTTTTTGTACATTTATTTACTTCTTAAACTTGTCATGAGTCCTCCAATGCTTTGTATTGAATCATGGTCTTTGCGTTTGAGCTTAAGGGTACTTTGGATCACGTCACGAACTGTAAACCACGAGCATTTTACTCTTTGAACCTCGAAAAATTTTAACATTGAACAGAACCAGCTCAAACCAAATTGAATCAAACAGGTCAGTTAGAGCAGCAAGTACGAGCCAATTTTTCCCAACCCGGGAGGTGATGTATCGATAAGACTTTAACATATGTTTTTGTATAAATTAGAAACCGTGAACAATTTACATCCTGGAGTTGAATTTTTTGTTAAATTGGACAAGTGTACTCAATAATTTTTCTCCATCTTTCTACTAATATCTTAAGATTTCAAAGAACAAGACAACTTTTAATATATCAATTGTATCAACCATATACACAACCAACCAATGCCCAAAGAAATTTAAATTTTGTAGAAATATTGACACAATTTTCAGGGACAAACAAAGACGACTAGTTTTGAAACTATTCCTCTAATCACATTCCCATCTCGAGGTTGGAACACAGCTCAGGTAGTGGCACCAACCGCAACGGTCATTTCCGTTCTTCCCCCGGAATAGCATCACCAACCCGACTGTAAATCTGTGGACATAGAATTTCATTGGTAATGCTCATTATATCATGTTTTTGAACTATATAATATAATGGACTTACCCTACAATAAGAAGAATGAGGGAAATAATCCACAAAATGTATTGATAGGTCTTGTATTTCGACTTTAAACGAACTCCTATGGGAAGATTGTGCCGCTCCAACCACCCGTATTGAGGACGAGTAAGAAGAATAAACCCGAGAAGGAATCCGCACAGAAATCCCCCGATGTGTGCAAAGTTATCTACACGTGGTAGAATCCCTATTCCGAGATTGATCAAAATGATGATCATAAGTGTAAACAAAGCTGCCGCCTAAAATGACATTCAAACAAATCAAAGCTAAATAGCTAATAATAAAAAATTACGAACCATTATAGTCTGTCAATTCTATTAGAATAACAGTACTTTTACCATCGTAATATAACCATGTGTGATTCATTTTTGATATAATTAATATCTTATTTTAAATATTTATAATTTATTTTTATTATTACATTAATGAATAAGTGATATATAAATATTACGTCAGTAGATAATAATATTAACACAGAATTAGATAATAAATTTAAAATTGCACATCGAATAATTCAAATAATAAATATAAATATAACAACTTTTCAAAACCTTGTTCGTATAGATAGTCCAATTAGTGATAAGCTCTGAAAGCATCGCTCCAAGAAGTCCAAACAATGCACCTGAAGCCCCGACAGAGACGTTGTTTCGAATGAATAATGTTGAAAGAATGCTCCCAAAGAATCCCGACACTAAGTAAATCACTCCAATCCTTGCTGGGAAAAAAATGCAAAATCAAAGTTCTAAACAAATCAAGAAAATAAAAATTTCTTGATTTTTCTTTTTAAAAGAGCGAGGAAATTACCAAACCCGAATTGTTGTTCAAGACGAATGCCGATAAAAACGAGACTTATCATGTTTGCAAGAAGATGAATAACACCAGCATGTAGCCAGATACAGGTGATGAGCCTCCATCCTTGGTGATCTTGAACCACTTTTGTTGCTTCTACACCTCCCAAATTCTTCAATCTGTAAAACAAATTATTTAATTTCTGGAAATTTACCCTTTTTTCCCGGCCAATTTAGGCAAATATATTGCAAATTCTTATAATTACGACGTTATTAATCACAAAAAACAAACCAGATCTGTATTTTGTTCATACAAACAATTGGTAATCAAAGTTTCGCAATCTGCAAATGTAAAATCCCAAAAACAAAGAGAAGATTGTCATAAAGCCTAGTAAAAATAAGTAAAAGAGCAATCTCAGAACGTAAATTTCTCCAAAATAAACAGCAAAATCTGTAATCATGTCAAGAGATTTATACTCAAATAATGGGAAACATCAAAAACAAGAAAATGAAGCGAAGAACGGGAATTAAAACAAGAAAATTACGTTTGCGAAGAAGGTCCAAACAGAGGGTTCTCTCTCAACGGCTGAAACGAAAATCGACCGAGGAACCTGGCGACGCAATTTCCAGAAACTCCATTAACGTGCTTGGGACAGTCATTGACGTACATAGTGACGACAAAGACAGCAATATTAGCCACGACGAACATCGGAATCAGCCACGATGTCCATTGGGTCTCCGTCTCTGCAACTACGTAGGTAGCAGATGAGTGGCCACTGGTGATCCTCGGCTGTTTCTCTCCTCCTTCCCTTTCCATGGCTTCGATCGGCATTTTGGTGGTTCTCTCTCTCTAAAACTCTCTCTCCCAGTTTCTCTCTCTACAAATGTGAGTCCAAAATTGATCTCTGAGAAGGTTTGGAGGGATTATGTTTGGTGACGAGGTTCAATGAAGTGGACAAGCTGATGAGAGAGAGTGGGGGAGTGGGTTAGAGAGAGGGAAGGAAAGTGGGGGAGCTTTTTCAGGTTCCAACCGCCACAGTAAGTAACAGAGGTTTCTCGCCTTCCGCCAATCGTATCAAGACACGTGGGGATACAGTCAACTCATTTTGTTGAATGCAACGTGGCAGTAGGTGATTGGTGGATAATCCCACTTCGGACATTGGTGGACTGATTTTTCAATTGTTTTTTTAAATTGTAATGAAAGTACATTTTTTCTTAAAGAAGTAATTAGTTAATGATTAAGGCTATCTCTATTAAAAGAGTCTTTTTTTTACTCAGATTGATATGAAAGGGTACAATAGTAAATGCCCAAGATAGTCTATTTTTTTATAATAAATAGGGTAAAAAAAATAAGAAATTGACACGCTGGCATTGAAAGGGCAATTGTTGCTATATATTAGTGGAAAGGGGCCCATTTGAAGCGTGGCGTGTTTTGGATCGTTGATCAAAGAGTGTTAGCCCCAAGCTGTCAGATTTTGTGGTGGGAGTTAAAAAGTACTCTCTGATCTCATCTACTAATGCCACGTGGTACCAACACCACCATCATGTGGTCCACATTTGCCTCCTGTGTAAATAATAATTATGGAGTTTATTAGTTATTAATATTTTTTACAATAAAATTAAAAATAGACTACATCATTTAAAATGAATGGCTGATAATATTGGAAGGATTCCTAAAAAGAGTGCTGTTCTACGTTAGAATCGAATCGAATCGAATCGATTTAGTAATTTTAGAACTAAAATGGTATTTTTGATAATAGAAACAAAAAAAATTCTAATTTTATATATTTACGTAAAATTAATTTTTGCCAATATACAATTTTAAAAAATAACTTTAAAAGCAAAAAAAATATTAGAAAAATCAATTTATAGTTTCATTGCACAGTGTCAATTCTGTTCACATGAGTCGAGAAAAAGAGTGCACTGGACAATTTCTCTGAAGCTCAAATTATATTGGTTATGTTTGGATTAGCATCGGCTTTGAATCCGACAAATCCAAAACTCTCAATTCTAAAAAAAATATAATTGAAATTTGAAATCAACTCGAACAAGATCAAACCCATCGATTCCTTGTTAGTTTTGAACACATCTACTGTTGAGTGTAACGTGCTCAACAAGTAAATGTTATAAATATTTTTATTACATATAATAAATAAATAAATAAATTTTATATTTGTATAATACGATATATTTTATAAATTCAAAGAAAAATAATTGATTATTTTTGAAATTTTAAATTTACATATATGTTGACATACGTGGTGGGATTTTAAATTTTAAAAAAATAATCACATTAATCAATTACTTATATTTGAATAATAGAATCTTCAAATTAATAAAATTATAAATACAATTCACTTCGTTGAGAATTTATAGTCATATCCCGACTATATATGTAATGATATAAAATAATTATATTTTATATAATATGATTATATTTGGTAGATGAAATTATATTGTTATTATAATATTCGTTAAATGAATAACAATTAATTTTATCATAACGATAGTCATATATGTATAATCTTAATTTATTGTATTTAGTAGACATCTATTTCATTTCAATCTACTCAATATAATTTTGTACAAGCTACATTAAATAAAATTTATATTTTGGTAATAAATTAAATGAGTAGATGAGAATACTAATATTGATACAATTAAATCCATTATACAATATTCTCTTGATTGTTAATGTAGAGATTGAATAATTAGTGCGCAAAATTCATAAATATTATGAATTAATTATTCAATTAATAACTAATGGTAGTTAATGATAAAGATATAATATTAGAGGTTATCGAATTTTATAGCTACCTATATTACGAATTTTAATGGAGAATTAATATATATGTAATAAATTTGAGTAGATAATTTTAATAGAAGATTAATATCAATAGATATTATTTTGAGTAGATATACTCTATAAATCTAATAGTACAACTTTAGTTAATTAGTATAATTATTATAAAGTTAATAATTGTGTTAATTAATATAAAAAATTTATATTAATTAATAAATATTATTAGATCTTGTAACTATATGTCAATCGATCCTTCTGTTATCTTATATCACTATACAAAATTTTATGTTACAATAATAAATATATAAATGATTAATAGTTTATAAACACTCAATTCAACACATTATAATTTGAAATATAAAAATAGTTTGTATATTTTGAATTCAAAATCAAATGTCTCATTAGATAGATGATTTTAAGTGATTTAAATTAGATTTGAATAATCTTATCAGATAATATTTCATTTTCAAATTTAAATTTAAATTTACTATTTAACAAACTAGAAAAAAAAATCTAATCTCTTTAAAAAGAGTGACTTTTTCCGTATTTTTTTTGAAAAATTGAATAGAGACGTCTCATTTGTTGACAACACGTCTCTACACAAATATAAGAGCGTATTATTATCGTAAGTTTGATGCTCACTCGTTAGTAATTTAAGTGAAAAGATTTTTAGAGAAAACTTAACGGTTTCAAAGTTTTCGAAAAAAACTTGATCATGAGTTAATGCTGCTAAAATCAGACAGCAGTATCTGACTAAAAGCGTTTATCAAAAATATATTTTCTTTTATTATTCTATAATCTAAATCTAATACAATTTTAATATAAAATGTCTACATTTTGAAAAATATATCTCTCAAAAATATTTTCTTTTAAACTAACAATTGTATATATGGTTATTTGTGATTTTGAAATAGTTTTAAAATTACAAGGGTAACGCATATCATAATTAAAATCGTTAGTGTAAAAAAATATTTTTGAGGAATATGTATTTTTCAAAATGTAAACAATTTTACATTAAAATTGTATTAGATTTAAATTATAAAATAATAAAAGAAAATAACTTTTGATAAACGTTTTTAGTCAGGTACTGCCGTCTTTAGCAATCTTAACTCAGGATTAAGTTATTTTCGAAAACTTTAAAATCGTCAAGTCTTCTCTTAAATCTTTTCATTTAAATTTTTGACGAGCGGACATCAAACTTACGATAATAATACACTCTTATATTTGTGCAGAGACGTGTTATAAACACATGAGACATCTCTATTTGATTTTATAAAATGTTTTCCCAAAAAAAAAAAAAGGGGAAAGGTCACCATTTTTAAAGGGACTAGATCTTTTTTTTTTCAGCTTGTTAAATAACAAACTTCAATTTAAATTTAAAAATAAAATCTTATTTGATGAAATTCTTTAAATCTAATTTAAATTCTTTAAAATAATCTCATGTAATAAAACATTTGATTTTGAATTCAAAATGTAAAAACTATTTATATATTTTAAATCGTAATATATTCATTTAAGTGTTTATAAATGATTAATCATAATAAATCATTTATATATTTATTTTTATAACATGAAAATTTGTATAGTGATATAAGATGACAGATGTACTGATGAACCTCTAGTTCTAATTGGAGATGTTTAACAGGCACTCTGGCTCAGCTCGTTTGGCTCGCTCCCTGATAGGCTCACCAGCCAGCCAGTCTGCCCAGCCCCCAGCCCCCCTTCTGTGATTTTCAATCGGTTGAACGAGATTTTTAGACGAAAACACTAAAAAACCCTAAACATTCAACGAAAAATCAGAAAACAATAATCGACTAACTTTCGAGACTTGTTAACGAGAAAAGTATAGTATCTCGAGGAACGCAATAGAACTAGTTTTGTTGAAAAACAGAGGGCGGACGATTGAAAATCTCACTGTAATAACCCGGGAATTTCGAATTTTATATTTTTATTTTTGGAATTTTTAGTTTAATCCCGGTCGGAGTTTTGAGAAATATTTCAACGGGAAAGATTTGAATTGTAAGACTCGGAGCCTACTTTTGCGAAGTTTTTCAGAATTTAAAGTCAGGAAGTCGAGAAAGTTACGAAATTTCAGACGATTGAAGCACGTGAGGGCAATTTGGTAATTTGTATTTTTATTATTAAAAAAAAAAAAAATACAAACCACCCGAATGGCTTCGGGAAGAAGCCATTCAGCTGGTTTTCTGCGAGCAACCGAGAGCGCCGAGAGCTAGCGTGCAGGGGAGAGTGGTCGTGTGCGGAGCTGTGATCGACGGCCTGCGAGCGTGGGTGCAAGGTGCGGGTTGCGAACAGGTGCTGCTGTCCTGACGAACCGAAGTCATTCCGTTTCAGCAGCTCGAATTCCCGAGAGAGCCGAGAGTGAGCCGCGGGAGAGGGGAGGAAAATCCTCGAGTTCCGATTCTTCGGCAGACGCGAGTGGGCGTTAGGGAGACTGCCGGGACTGGGTGTTCGGCTGTGCATTGCCCTCCATTCGACCGAGGGCACAGTAACGCAACGGTAAGCTCTTTCCTTGTTCTGCCGTCCCATTTTTTTTGGCTTGGCCGAGCTTAGTGCTCGGCCTGCTTTCGGCATTGATGAAATTTGGCCGCAAGTGGTAGGGTAGCGCGAAGGCGATGCTGCGAGCTTAAGGAAACCGAAGGTGAGCCCTGTCGGTTTCCTGTTTCGGCCGAGCTTAGTGCTCGGTCTTCTTGCCTTTGCAGTGAGCTTGGCCGAGAGTTATGGACGAGATGGGGCTAGTTGTGTGTGGAAGTTTGTAAATTGAAGTTTGAAATAAAAAATTTAACCATTTTTGTGCAGGGGCAGTTCGGTTTTTAGCTAATTTGGCCTAGTTTTGGTTAATTGTTTTAAGTTCTGTTCCTGTGGGATGGATTAGGCTGTTCGAGGGACGTATGGATGCTGGAATCGTTCGATTCCGATATCCGACGCAAAAGTTATGCGCGTCGGAAGTTTATGCGAGATTTTGGTTTAAGTCAAATTAGTGACCCTTTTTCGTGGAAATTCGACGTGTGAGAGTAGCATAGCCATTTTGATGCATATAACTAGTTGAGAGTGAGTTTTGGTTGAAGGGAAGTGAAAATGTGAAATTTTAATGAAAATGGCAGATTCGGTTATTGGCGTTTTTCGCCTATCTGTGGCCTACCGATTTAAAATCCGTCTTGGGATGTTAAACTAGGTTCCTAAGGGAACGTTTAGCCACTTGAATCGTTTGATTCCGTTGACGGACGCAAAAGTTATGCACATCCGAACGTTGAGCTGGTATTCGGCCAAACCAAACCAATGGACCGTTTTAGTTGGAATTTAATGAGTGTAGTTAGAAAAGGTTATTTTTAGCTAATTGGTAAATGTTGGGAGAAATACTGATGAGAAATTGGTTGTGTTTTAGGTTGAGGCTTCCTGTTGGCGAAGCTGTGTATTGAGCGAGCTTAGCACGCCAGGTAAGTAGTGCATGCATGTGTTTTGCCCAAGTGGGCCTACACTGTAGAACTTTAGTGTTTATGTGATTGATTGCGGTGTGTGTGCGTATTGTGTGACATGCATCATATTTTTTAAAACGGGAACGAAAATGATTTTTAGCATGCTTTGATGTATGAGGTGAGACGTGTGGCGGTGGTACCGCGGATCCCGCTAGTGTGCGGGCCGGTGCTTCACCAGTCGCGGATCCTACTCGAGGGGTGGGCCGGCTGGGCCGTCATGCGGCGTGAAAGTGTTGACGGTGAGGATATGGG
>CM039528.1:9796114-9844616 GCA_022433055.1 Begonia peltatifolia
TTCTCATCAGTATTTCTCCCAACATTTACCAATTAGCTAAAAATAACCTTATCTAACTACACTCATTAAATTCCAACTAAAACGGTCCATTGGTTTGGTTTGGCCGAATACCAGCTCAACGTTCGGATGCGCATAACTTTTGCGTCCGTCAACGGAATCAAACGATTCAAGTGGCTAAACGTTCCCTTAGGAACCTAGTTTAACATCCCAAGACAGATTTTAAATCGGTAGGCCGCGGATAGGCGAAAAACGCCAATAACCGAATCTGCCATTTTTATTAAAATTTCACATTTTCACTTCCCTTCAACCAAAACTCACTCTCAACTAGTTATATGCATCAAAATGGCTATGCTACTCTCACATGTCGAATTTCCACAAAAAACGGTCACTAATTTGACTTAAATAAAAATCCCGCATAAACTTCCGACGCGCATAACTTTTGCGTCGAATATCGGAATCGAACGATTACAGTGGCCACATGCTCTTCTAACAACCTACTTTAACCCACAAAGACAGAATTTGGAATGATCAACTTAAGCCTAGCCAAAACAGCCAAAAACAGAAGCTGTTTTTATACGAAAAATAGCCGAAATCTCAACTTCGGGCAAATCCCGCAAGTTCTCTGCACCGAACACTCACATTTCGCCTATTAAGCACAATCTAACCTGAAAATCAGAAATTCAAACACAAAGTCTGAATTTTGGCTCAACCTTCACCCTCGGCCTCCCTCCCTCTCACCGGTCTCCTGCTGTCCACTTGCTAATCTACACACTCACCCTCTCAATCCCCTCACATTTGCAGCCAAATTTAAAGAGAGAAAAGAAACGAAGAGGAGCTGAACCTCAGTCTCGGTTCATACAGTACAGCAGAGGGAGAGGACTTACCAAGTGGTGGCGTTCAGCACTCGGGTGGGAGAAGGACTCCAGCAACAAGTCTGGTCGTTGGCGGCAGAATTGGCCGGAAACCAGCCCCTCGGGGTCGTCGGCCGAACACTCGGCTTTCACTTCGGGAACTCGAGTTGCTGGAACCGAACGGCTACGGTTCGTCGGAATAGCAGCCCCTGCTCGCAACTCACACCTCACACTCGCGCTCGTCGGCCGTCGCAGCTCCGACTCCAGCACGCGATCGCCCTGCTCCCAGTCGTCTTCTCTCTCGGGTGCACAGAGGAAACAACCGAATGGCTTCCTCGCGAAGCCATTCGGGTGTTTCACAAATTTTTTTTTTTTTTTTTTTTTTAAAATAAATACAATTTACCAAATTGCCCCCACGTACTTCAATCGTCCGAAATTTCGTAACTTCCCGACCTCCCGGCTTTAAATTCTGAAAATCAATCGCAAAAGTGGGCCTCGAGCCTTATAATTTAAATCTTTCCCGTTGAAATATTTCTCAAAACTCCGACCGGGATTAAACTAAAAATTCCAAAAATATAAATATAAAATTCGAAATTTCCGGGTTATTACATGGCTTCTCTCTTTTTCAATTTGGTTTCCATGAACTATTTGATGTCGTATTTACCTTTGCACTTTTCTTGGTCTTTAGTTTTCGTTCAATTTTGATTGCCTTGTGTAGTAATTCCTCCATGTCCAAATAGTGTTGCAAATCTACTATGTGGGCAATCTCTCGATTAAGCCCTCCCACAAACCTTGCCATCGTGACTTCTCCATCCTCGTTAACGTCGGCTTTTATCATGGTTATCTCCATTTCTTTATAATACTATTGCACACTTTTATATCCTTGAGTAAGGCCTTGAAGTTTCCGACACAAATCTCTATAATAATATGATAGGACGTACCTTTTTCTCATAGTTGTTTTCACACTTTCCCATGTGCGAATTGGGGTTTTTCCGTTTCGTCTCTGGGTTTTGACTAGTTGATCCCACCAGATGCTGGCATAGTTGGTGAACTCCATTGTGACCAACCTGACCCTTTTCTCCTCCGTGCAGTTTCGATAGTCAAGTAAAGAATCAACTTTCCTTTCCCATTCCAAATAAGCTTCGGGATCACTTTTCCCTTGAAAGGTTGGGATGTTGACCTTGAGATCGCTAAGATCTCCATCCTCTCTATCATTCCTATCGTATCTTTCCTTTCAATTTGGTTTTTCATTGTGGTCATAGTAGTTATCAAACTTTCGTCCACGAAGATTTATAGGTGACGGTATCTCCAAACGCTCCACCCTTCGATTATATCAATTTCATTCTCCTCTCCGCTCATGATTCTGAATTTTTTTTAAATAAATAACGCAAAAGGTAAATTGCGAAATTTGTATTTGCGGAAATCTAAATAACGGAATTGAAATGCAGAAATTTAAATGATTGAATTGAAATGTCGAATTTAAATGACTGAATTAAAATACCGAAATTTAAATGACTGAATTAAAATGCAGAAATTTAAATGACTAAATTGAAATGTAGAAATTTAAATGTACCTCTCCCCTCCCTCACGTGTTTACACTCGTTCCATATCACTCCACTCGTGTTTCGCTCAAAATTTTGACTCTTATAAGATAATCTCATATTCTTGCTTTTTACCACTCAATCTCTTCTTTAGGTTCTTCAAGTTAGAAGCCAATCAAGATGCAATCCAACAAGTGCAACGTGAAAATTTCAAACTTTCAAACTTAAAATTTAACTTTCGAGAATATATTAAAGTCAAACCACTAAAGATATTTGCTAGAATCGATCTATGGATATAACATTTTTGAGAAGCTTGAATAGTTTCCAGTTGTGAATCCTCGATACTAATGAGGTATTCTTACGATTTTTTTTTTTGAAACCTGGCAAACTTGCAGAAATAGAAATCCAAATTGAGATTTGAATGCTAGGCTTCGAGACAAGCAAAGATATGTCTTTCTCAATTGGTCTTACAAATGGAGTTTCTCGTTATTAACAAACGAGAGCTCTTCACTTTTTTTTTTTTGAATTTTTGGAATTTGTTTTTTGAAATTTAAACGAAAGTAAAAGAATCAGAAGTTTTTTTGTGGTGAAGAAAAGAAGAACAGAGAAAATAACAATAACGATAAAGATAGCTTCTCTGAATCGAAGAACCTTCGCTCTGATACCAAATGATGTAAACCTAAAATATTAGAAATCTTAGACCCAACACGCAATGCGAAAATCAAAGAGAATTATGCCTTTATTGATTCGAAAGAACAAGAACAAGGAACTTGACCCCAATTGAAAGTTAACAATGAAACCAAAGTTATCAAAAGAGTAGATAGAGCCGAACCAAACTCATTGGTTGAATCTAAGCTATTAAGTTTGATCTTTTCAAGAATACACTTGAAGAAAATCAAGTTTTAATCCAAGAACATAAGAAGAGAATTATAAGGATCTCAGCTCAAAAGCAAAAAGCTTCATAAAAATCAATTCATTATCAAAAGTCCCCTAAATCTATTACAAGCCTCCTTTAAATAGACAAAGGTATAAATTTAATAATGAAGTAACATAATTTAGAAACTAATAAAATATCCTAATTGGATAATAGGAAAGTTGCTGAAAAATAAGAAAAGGAAAATTGATATTTGGAAAGTGGTGCAAGTGGATGGTGGCCGCGGAAATTAGGTTTAAGTACCGCAAGTCTCGAGCTTAATTCAACTTGTGAGTGTAGCCCAATGGTGTAATAATTGTAAGAACTTTGAAGTTAAAAAACTTGGCCTAGAGTAGTACCATATTGAGTGATCATGTAGCAAGTCTTTTTTTATTATTATTATTTTTAGATATCTCTTACGCTTTGAGATTCTTTTCCAATCATTGCTTCTTCATCAACACTTCGTAATATTATGGCTCGTTGCACATCTTGTGATGATTCATTTTCTTGGATGTCTTTGATTAAAATTTGTACCATATTGAGTGACCATGTAGGAAGTCTTTTTATTATTATTTTTTTTAGACATCTCTTACGCTTTGGGTTTCTTTTCCAATCATTGTTTCTTCATCAACACTTAGTAATATTATGGCTCGTTGCACATCTTGTAATGATTCATTTTCTTGGATGTCTTTGATTAAAATTTGTACCATATTGAGTGACCATGTGGGAAGTCTTTTATTATTATTATTATTATTATTTTTAGATATCTCTTATGCTTTGGGCTTCTTTTCCAATCATTGCTTCTTCATCAATACTTAGTAATATTATGGCTCGTTACACATCTTGTGATGATTCATTTTCTTGGATATCTTTGATTAAAATTTGTAGTATTTTGTTTATATTCTTTTTTCTGGATCTCGTCATTAGTTATTCTATGTTCATCAATGAATGTTGGATACCTATTGTTTCTGATTATCCTTGGTTGCTACTTTGCCTACATCATAATTGCTTTTGAACTGGAGGAATTGTGAGCTTAGGGTTTCTAAAATCATGCCCACCTTGATTGCTTCATCAGTCTCTATTAATTTCAGCTTCATTAATAATACTGATCACCATCAGAACATGTTGACGTACGGAGACTCCTGCTTTAATCTTAGAGTTTATAACTCTCTTTATTACTTTATGATAGACTTAGTCAGATGTTTTACCAAATATATCTTGAAGAGACTCCATTATCTCATAAGCAATCTTATAGTTTTCAAATTTTGCACTGAGAACATCAAATATGGTTACAAGCAAATAACAACGGATTTTGATATTTGCTTTAGTCCAAGTATCATAATCATTTTTCTTAGCCCGTTAAGCATTAGTCGTAGGAGTAAGAAGACATTCGTTTGTCAGTACAAATTTCAAGTTATCATGCACGAGAATCAAATTCATATTATTTTTCTACTTAACAAAATTATCACCGTCAAAATTTTCAGTCGCAAACAAATTTGTCATTGATTGACATATGATGTTGTAATTAAAATAAATAAATATAATTATAATTAATTTTATGCTTTAAAATTCAAAATCTTATGGCATGTATGATACATGAATATGTTAATCACAAAAAATATATATGTAAATGCTATTATAGTCTCAATAACATAATAAATCTCTTTATAGTAGAAATATTGTCAATTAATAAATTTACTCAAAATATCTCATATTTTTGAATTTATTAATTTATTGAAAATTTTGGTCAATGCAACAAACATTTTTAGTTATATTTTCATGAACGTAACATATTGTTTTGGATTTATGAAACTTAATTTATAGTTCCCGTCTTAAGGTCGAACAACTATAAAATACATTTTACATATCCTATCTCTAACAGATCAATTTTGATATTTACCTGATTGAACACTCTCCTTATTGAAGATGATAATCAAAGTTATCTCGTAGCCTCACTTAGATCTGACAATGTTGTATTAACAGTGGAGACCATGAATATTACGCTTAATTTTTCGCTATTACTCATTATTTTGAATTAGTGATTATGGAATATTAAATATTTTATTATTGTAATAAATTAATCATATTACTTTATTATTACTTAAATTATTTATCTTATAATTATATTATAAAATCAATAATTTTAAATAAACAAATTATTTGATTTTTCTAAAAATAAAGTAAATTTTTAACAATTTAAAAATTATTTTATTTAATATTCTCAAATCATTCATTAAAATATATCAATATTAGTTTTAATCAAATTAAAATTAATTCATTTAATAAACTTCTTATCAAATTAACATATTATTTAATATAATTTAAAATGCATAATATTTGAGAAATATAAAATAAAGCGAAACATGTAAAATATATATGACGTGTGAATGATATAATAAATTATATCAATATATAAAAATAAATGAAATAGTGACTTAGTTGACAAGTAGGTATTTTTAAAATTACAATCTAAAAATTAAAATAAAATTAAAAGTAAGACTCTAAATCTTGGTTTTCTTCGAAATTGCATCATTCAAATGATTATTGTCAAAATTTCACAAATCAAATTTGAAAATTCACATTCGTTTGTACGCCACTATTTGTTTTCGTCAGTAAATCAAATCTGTGACGAATACTCCATCCATAACCTTGTAGTCTCAGATTTTCATCGTAAAATTACAAATTGGATAATAATGAAAAAAAAATATAATTTAAATAAATCATAACCCAAACAACCGGTTTAATTTCAATTACTATTTCATGTCATGTAATCATACATTAATAAGACATACATAAAGGATAAAATCTTCTTCTAACACATCACAATTTACATTAAATTGTACCATAAAAAATCTTTTAGACTAACATATAAATGACTCTGACACCAATTGTTAAAATTTATAGTTCTCATGTATGACGGAATTCACTTTTGCATGAGAACTATTAATTCTAATATTTAGTTCATAAAACAAATTTAGGATTTTCTGCAAAAATGAAGTCATAGACACGGAAGTTCACTGCCAGACCAGTGAGTGGTATCATTGGGTTGATCCTTTGATGGTAAAAATATGGGTGCACCTGAGTTCCTCGCTCTATTATTCAAGAAGATAATATACTTGTCTTATGCTCTCACTCTATGTTAAAACATTTCTTCAAATCGACCAAACATTTACAAATAAAATACCTTATTTTTCAGAAGTTCCACTAATGACTATTTGAATGTAGTCGGCAATTTAGTCTCGTATCGACGGTTAACTTTTACAGCTTTGATACAAAATATCGGACTTACTATAAATTGTTGCTTCTTGGCTTCATCTTTGCATGTTCTTGGCCACTTTTGATTACATACTAATTAAAGAATCTCCAATCTTGTAGGTACAACAATCCTTAACCTCTAGAAAAATCTTGGCTTAATTTAATCAATTAATCAAAGAATTAATTAATTAATTAAATTAATATTTGACTTTGCTGACCAAACACTCTTTGAATCAGCTCCTGCAGGGGCCCACCTCTCGATTGATAAATCCATCATTTCAAGAGTAGGCCCCACCCGGCCACCACACCTACTCTTTTCTTTTGCGCTGTAAGACAAATATCTGAAATCTCCACCGTTTGATCTTCCTGATCTCTGTTTTTTCTCGTTGGTTCTGTCGTTATCTCAGTCGTTGTTTCGACTCTCTACTCCGTTATTGTGAGCTCGGCCGTACCCGATCATACTATTTTCTTGGCTTAGCTTTACAAAATTGAAAAGGATAATTTTGGGCATCAACTACGATGAATTAAAAGTGTAATATTGTGTAAATGGAGACTAAAAGCAGAGAGATGAACACTTGGAAAACCTCAGTTTTAACGACTGCACCCAATCTGAAGCAAGAAAAAAGGTAAATATTTGGCTGGACGACATCTCCAGAAAATTCTTCCATACCCACCTCAGAGAGAGAGAGAGAGAGAGAGAGAGAGAGAGAGAGAGAGAGATGGGTAATTCATTTGGGTGTTCTGCTTCGGGGGAAAGACTGGTATCGGCTGCAAGAGATGGGGATTTGGTGGAGGCCAAAATGTTATTGGATTTCAACCCTTGCCTGGCCAAGTACTCCACTTTCGGCGGCCTCAATTCTCCTCTCCATTTTGCTGCCGCCAAGGGCCACAATGAGGTTTTTCTACCTCTCTCTCCCCCTCTATATTTGTTTGTATTTTACCCTTTTCGATTTTGATCTGTTTTTTGCTGTCAGATTGTCGCCCTGTTGCTAGAAAATGGAGCCGAGGTTAATTCCAGAAATTATTGCGGCCAGGTATGATTTGAAACGTGTTTTCCTTATCGATCGCCTGTTTTTCGGAACACAGAAAGTTTCAATTTTTATGGGTTTTGAGCTTTTGGGTTGTCTATTCTGCTAATTTGAGGTTTTTCCCATGAGTTTCCTTACCGTTTACTGTTCCATCGTCATTAAATTTAGTGGAATTCGCCTGCTGAACGAGCTCCATGAACACCGCGGTTGTAAAATAAAAAGGGTAGTCTAACTTTGAGTTAAATTGTTAGAAAAAAAAAACTACAAATTCTACGTGAAATTAACTGGAAGCCAAAACATAATATTAATTTTCATGTATACTACTGTTCGAAAACTAAAATCAAATCATCTCTTGATAAAAATACTCTGTACTTGCAGACAGCTTTGATGCAAGCTTGTCGATACGGACACTGGGAAGTTATACAAACTCTTCTTCTTTTTAGGTGTAATGTAAGTTCTCAAATTCAAATTTATCCGTCTTTAGATTTATTTTCAAGTATAACCAGAATCATTGAACATTTTATCTTCGAATTTTAACTTTAAACTCATTAGATTGCCATACGAATTATATTTATGGTATTAAATTTGATCAGGCTACTAGAGCAGACTACCTGAGTGGCC
This sequence comes from Begonia peltatifolia, assembly GCA_022433055.1. Taxonomy (NCBI): domain Eukaryota; kingdom Viridiplantae; phylum Streptophyta; class Magnoliopsida; order Cucurbitales; family Begoniaceae; genus Begonia; species Begonia peltatifolia. Next base: position 9,804,324 of record CM039528.1, read on the forward strand.
GGACTGCTCTTCATTTTGCTGCATTAAATGGTCATGTAAGATGCATGAGACTTGTTGTAGCTGATTTCATTCCGAGTGCTCCTTATGAAGCGATAAATGCCAAGATAAACGGCAACAGAGCTGATGACTCAAATGTCAAAAACAAATCCGATCTAAGGTATGTGCCTTCTTTTATTGGCCGGAACATATGGAGATAAATGATTTATTTTAGGGTAAAATGCAATTCAACTCTTGAATTTAGGGATCAAAGATGACTGATACCCAAAATTATGTTTTGAGCAAAATTGCCCGTTTATTTTTATTGTTAGTACTTTGGATGCTTTTCTTGGATTAATAATGTTTCTAGAACTTTAGATTATTCTTTCTCTTTATGTATTTTATTCCAGTGCAGTGTGTTGTTGAAATTTGTAAATAAGGCAGCCGATGGAGGTATCACCGCTCTTCACATGGCGGCTTTAAACGGGTACTTTGATTGTGTTCAACTCTTGCTTGATCTTCAGGCCAACATTTCGGCTGTGACATTTCATTATGGAACATCAATGGATTTGATTGGTAAGTTCATCCTTAATCTTCGATTTCGTTATTTATTCCTCAAAATCTATCCTTATCGTCAATCCAAACATAATCATGTAGGAGCTGGAAGCACTCCTTTGCATTATGCTGCTTGTGGGGGTAATTTGAAGTGTTGTCAGGCAAGAATCTGTAAATATAACTATGCACTTTTAGGTTATGAACAATTTTGAAATCTAAACTATAATTGATTATTTCGATAGATCCTCCTTGCTAGAGGTGCTTCTCGATTGACTTTAAACTGTAACGGGTATGAACTTTTTTCGGTCTCGAAGGTCATTTTCGACTTTGCTTTGTTTTGATTGGTTGGCTATCTTTTCAGATGGCTTCCTTTAGACGTAGCTAGAATGTGGGGCCGCCATTGGCTTGAACCACTTCTACTACCCAATTCCGATTCCTCCTTACCTCCATTTCCCGTGTCTAGATACCTATCGTTGCCTCTCTTGAGCATTCTTAACATCGCAAGGTAAGTTTTCAATTCATTGCGGCCAATATTGTTTTTTACATTTTATCGCCTTTATTGTGATGCAGTTGTAGGTCTGGTGTTATAATTCGTGCTGGTCAGACTAAGTTTGGGTCAAATATTTTGAGATTTTAAGGTTTTGTTTGATTGATGAATATGTTGGAAAAGGTTTTCTAATGATGTTTTTATATAGAGATTTTGGATACAAGTCTATAACTGCGACAAACGATGATGTGGACGCATGTGCCGTGTGTTTAGAGAGAGTATGCTCTGTAGCAGCCGAAGGTCGGTTCCGTTTTTTCCTTCGATACAATCAAATTTTTAGTAATATCCTCAATTTTCTTTTAATTTTTCTTGGGTTTGATCAAATTTGAGATTTTTCTATATCCTTCTAGAATTTTATGATAAGGTTGACTCTTTTTTCTTTGAAAATTTTAGCAAGTTTATTGTATTTTTCGCAGGATGTAATCACGAACTATGCGTAAGATGCGCATTGTATCTTTGTTCGACGAGTAATTTCTCGTCAGAAATAGTTAATCCACTTGGGTCTATTCCGTGTCCTCTATGTCGACAAGGAATAATCTCATTTGTCAAATTACTATCTTCTCCGGCGAAGGAGAAACAATCCCACCTTTCATTGGCACTCTGTACCCCATGCATGCTTCATAGCCGGGACGCGAAATCTCCTGATCGTACCAGCCCAATCAAGAACAATCACGAGCCATCCGATTCTTCGGAATTATTTTGCCCTCTTACTTGTACCCCATTTCCTTCAGTTACCATTCCGTTATGCACATGCCAAGACGCTCCTTGTTCGTCTTTCGAGCCGCGTGAAATTGAATCACAAAACACATCGACAGCTGAGGATAAATTGGACGGTTCTAGACTCGAAAGAATGAGCTGTTCGAGTATGTTTTGGGGGAGGAGAAGCTGCAGCCGAGAGAATCAGTGCAATTCGGAAATCAACGCTTGAACAAATCTCCTGATTTTATCAGTGGACCCGAACAATTGAAAGCTCCCCAACTCAATTATGATTCGCTTTTGTTACTTCAGAGAATTTCGATCCAGGTTTGCGAATTACTGTCTTGGTTTGATTAGTTTTTGCTGCTTATTGCTTCAGCCATTTCCAGGTTGGGTGAAGTGAATGAGGGTTTGGTGTCACGCCATTTCAGTCAAGCTCTAGGTTTGCTCTTGTGATAATAATACTTGTAGATTTTATTTTTTATTTTTTATTTTTGTACATTTGGTACGATGGGATTTGATTTGGAATTATATTCAAGTAGAATTAGTCGAAGATTATATTGTGAAGAAAATTCTGTTTTATCGAATATTTCTGGAAAATTTTCATGCGTTGTTAGTATAATTATAAGGTAAAGTGCAATGGTTATTTACATATATAAATTTTTTTTTTTTTTTTTTTTTTTTTGGGGCAATAGAACTTTCACTTTTTAATTGGTGCCATTTTGGGCATTGTCTGTTAAATGCGATGCATATATACGGCGATTTCTATTTAATGAGGTTATTTTTTCGGCAATATTTTTCTCAATTTTTAATTATGTCGAATTAATATTTGTTTTTTGACAATTTCAAACTTTGTTGAAAATTGAGGTAATAAAGCACGGGAGTTGAGAAATTAGATTAAAAACCATCCATATTCACTAGATATCATCTGCTCTATCCACAACTCAAGTGCAAAATTCACTAAAATTACCCACTCCAATAAAGACGCAAAGATTTAAAAAAAAAAAAAAAAAAAGGTACATCTGAATTGGAATTATCATCCAAGAACTAGAACAGTGGTGAAAATATACAAGATGAAGAAAGAATCAGAGTTATATACCAAAGTTTAGTGTCAGATTGATTAATCACCATAATATTATTACATAAAATGAGTAATTAAAATAGGAAATTCAACTTTTTTCTCCTAAACTGCTAATGGAGGTGACAAGGCTTTGAATCAGAGTAGTATTTCATAGCATTGCCATGTTGGGGAGAATATAGAAACCCCGATTATACACATTTTACACACAAATAGATGAAATAAAACTCACTTATAATTTCATGCAACACAAGAAAAAAGCAGGAATGGGTACAGAAAAAAATTATAAAAAGGTCAGAGATTACCCTCTCTTGAACTTGGTCTAATTCGAACTTCCATTTATCGAGAGTTTTTTCGTGGAGTTTTTCGGGTCTTCTTTCTCAATGTCAATGTCATTTACACCAGCACTTAGTGAAGATGACGAATAGCATCTTCCCTCCTTGTGCCTCTGAATGTCATCACCCTCGTCAACATCGTCCTCGAGAAATGAACCATTCCTCAGGAGTTCTTTGACTTTTCGAAATTCGTCATAGTGAGCTCTTCTGTGCTCCTTAAAACTCATGCCACTCTTGTCTGTCTCAGAATCTGAAACCATTAACAGCCACACACAAACAACTACGTCTCAGAATCGTATCAGGAGCAGATTATGTGACGGTTGCCGAAGAAAAATACAAAAAATATCAAAAGTAATTTGCAACCCGCTACACTAGTTGCGCTCAAACCATCAAGCAGACAAGATAATACAGCACAAAAACATGATACTAGAAAGAACATTAAGGCACGAAAGAAGCAACATTAGTTAAAAGCATAGAATGGCAGTGAAACCTTTTTTTTTCACAATAAATATTATTATTTATATTCATAAAAACAGAATGGCGGTGATCATGAATATAGTAGAACAAAAGTCAAGTAAGGATTTTCCCAAATTTCAATCGAATCGAAAGGATCTGGATAGTCAAAAACACTTAAAGCTTTAAGCTGCTTACCAAATGGAAAGCTAATGAAGTGCTTTTATAGACAGTTTGTGCTTCAAATGAGCAAACAAATCATCTTTTTTCTTTTATAAAAAAAAAACTGTCTTAAAAACAAAAGTATACAACTAATACAAAATAATTTCTTTATAGCTGGAAAGAACCAGATTATCTTTAAATATCAATAAAATGAAGGAACGAGAAGATACAGGTAAACCACAACCTTCGGCCTCTGCTTCCATTGCATACGCTTCGTCCTCAGATGAAGACCAACCACTATGTTGTTGGTCGTTCTTACCACTTGAAGAAGCCACATCGGTCAAAGCAGTTCTTATGGCTTCTGCATGCACTGAGTCGCCAAGACAATCATCAAAGCTAACCCGTATAGGAGAAAGAGATCCTGCATTAATCAAACAGATTACAATAGAAAGATAGTGGGATAATATTACAAATATCAAATCCATAAGATAAAAGATTAAACCATCAAACCAAGTTTCGTGTCTATCATGAATTAATTCTGAAATGGACTCCCATTGAAGGAAGACAGCATACCATCATCATCAATCATGGGGTGGTATGGGGTCTTCGGTTCAGTGATTTTCTGCCTCACAGGTTTAGTTGCCTCTATTTTTTCCAGATTTTCTTCATCCCATCTTACACGCCCACAGTCCCTGCAACTCCCCAAATTTAGAAAAATATTAAATTAGATTCCAAACAATGTAGCTACTAGGAATTTTTTCCGCAGTCTCAGACTAAAGATAACTAAGTATGGACATCCTGAATGATTCCTTTTGGGAGCCACCCAGGGAAGTGGTGAGAATAAACATTAACGACCAAAAAAATGTTCAAAAGGTAATTCAATCCAGATCACATCCATTACTTCATTTGGACACACTTTGAACCCCCAGATGCCAAAGGCAAAAATGCTATTCTGCACCTCTGTCGATCACTGAAATAATTACACAACTTCACATTAGTCTTTTTGCATAAAAACTAACTGAATACAAATGCATCATAGCCAACAACTTCAACTATTGCCATTGCTATCGGTCATATTCTATTATGCACGTAATGAACGAAATTTATATACCATCTGCCAATACAACCAGCCAGAACATTCAACAAAAGTAACACTGAAATCATCACAAGGAACCCTATTCCCTCCTTCCTTAATTTCACAATCTTATCTTAAGAATATGTTCACCTTCTTCTTAGCTTACTAGCATAAAATACAAATCACGGAATGTAAGTTAAGAAATTCAAACCATCTTGCGTTTTGGAAAATCTCATTTGACTATCGTAACCACAAAAATTCAATCAAAGAAATAGAAATTCACATAATTAACCAATCCAAAATGATAATTACTAACACAATAAAGCGCAGAAAGCGGCTAACGAATTAGTATCCCATAATTATTCAATCTCAACAGAATAATAAACCTGAATGAAAACCTTGTAGATTCAAAATCTAAAAGGAAGGATTCGTAAAAGCTTCGCTAGATCGCTAAATACGTAAAATAAGTAAAATGAAATCTTCCGACAACAACTTCAGCTCCAACATCTCCAAAATGGAAACTAAAAAGCTTCTGTTTAATCTCCTTTTCTCAGGGATTATGAGTAATGAGATGATCAAAGTAAGATCTAATACGAACAAATATGAAAAAAAAAAAAACGAGGAAGAAGATGGATTAAGATGCTGTACCTTTCGGAGAAATGGAGATCGTTCGGGTCGCCGAGACCAGTTCGTCCCTACATATCAAAGGCATTGGAATTTACAAATATATCCTTCTAAATATGCATAATTAGGATGGTACCCAACTTAATTACATTATCCCGAATGAATAAAATTATTCCTAAAAAATAAATAATATTAAATTTATTTTTTAATTTTGCCCTATAACCTTATCTTTTACCGGGTCAGCCTCACTAATTAATTAATATATTAATCAGAATAAATAATAAATAATTAAAATAAATTACTCATTGTAACAATTAATAATCGCAAATTCATAAGATAAAAACTTTATTTAAAGTTGATTGATTTGCTAATGACCAAACTACCCCTCATGTGTGGAATTATAGAAAATTTTCTTTGTGATGGCGTAATATGATCTAATTGAATACGATTTAATGAGATATCATTGAAATCGATTACTAAATTTCTATGATCTATCCTCCGTGTAAATTGGGCTTCTTGAATCTATTTCTTCAGTATAAAATCACCCTCGTAAATAATTAGTTCATCTGATCTGCTTAAAAGTTTAATTTATATCGACAAAAATATCGAAATGAAACTCAAGATATAAATGCGTAACTTGTTTAATATTCTTCGTTTCAATATTTATTTAATCATTTATTTTATTTCTTTCACGGACTTATATATCTAATTTTGATAATCATTAGAGTGGATGCAAACGCATAATCTCGTATTATTAAAAGCTTAGAATGTGTGATTGAAGATGATAGAATTATCATATCATTTTCTAAGATTGATCCAATAAAAATCATAACGCAAGGTTAGAACTTGCCACAAGAACTTGAAAAGCACACTCGACAAAGCAGATTCATAAAGTTGAAGAGATTACTCAATTCCAGAAGATCAAAAGCCGTCATATCATCAAGTTTAATTTCTTCATTTTGAATTTCAACCCTGCAATGTCCAGAAAGGAAAAAGAAAAAAAAAGAGCTTGAGACTTTCCCTTTGATTTTCTTCTGTCATTCTGATTGGTTTTGGATAGCAGAATCTGGAGCTCGAGCTCTCTTCATCAATGGCTGCGGCTCTGAAATTAAAGAACACTACGCAGATTCAAGAAAATGGGAAGGAAAGTACAGATATTATTAACAAAAATCAGAGTTTTTCCTGAGAAGTCTGTAAGAACTTACTGGAAATTATGGCTTTTGGTCTCGTCTTGAACAAAATACGATGCCTAATGACTCCTAGAACTTCCAATTCCACTTCCCCAGAATTGGTCTCACTGCTCTGCTCCAGATCTTCACACTTCTTCTTCTTCAACACCAGAAATGGCTTCTTCAAAGCTACTTTAGTACCAGTTAGTTCATGATATCCAACAGTGAGTGTATACACTTCCTGAACCCCAATAAAAAAATAAAAACATACAAACTCAGAACAATCATTCAATAAATTCGCGAAGCTGTGGAAATCCAGTCGAAGTTGATTTCTAAACAAAAAAGAAAAGAATCATGCCAGAAAAAAATGAATACAGAGGAGAAAGTCAGAATGCAAACTCAATAATTTCACGCTCTAATTCATAAAATTCCCAATCTACGCTAGGGTTTTATTTTTGTACAGCCAGTCGAAGTCGATTTCGAAATAAAAGAGAACCGAATGATGGAACAAACGTGAATTAGAAGGAGAATGTGAAACCGATTCTGAATCGGAAAGGAAGAACATACCTGACTGGAAGGGCGGCAGAGAGTACCGATTTGGAGGTTTTGGAGGCGATCTTTAAAGCAGGGCTGCACTTCGACGACCCCTTGCAATTCAATAATCGCCCATTCAGGACATTTCCCTTCCCCGCACGAGCACTTCAGCTTGATCTGCATTCTTCTGGATTTCGATGAAGAGGAAGAAGAAGAAGACAACGACGACGACGACTGATCTATCTAGAATTCGGCGGGAAATTTGCATAGTCGCTCCCGCCATGGAAATGGGCTCTGTTAATCGAAGTTGGAACCAATACGATGTCGTTTCATTTGCATTGTTTATTATTATTTATGGCTAATTAAATTTTTTCTTTTTTTATTTTGTCAATTCTTATAAAATTGCTAAAATCATGTTTTCTTAATTTTAATTGGTAATTTAGTAATAGATTTGAACTAAAAGTTGGGAACAAAAAGTTTATATTGCACGAAAATAGATTGTTTAATGATTGAGTTTCTAAGAATGCAAAAAATGTGATATTATAATATGATATAAATATGTGTGACACATTATATACTTTAACATTTAAATGTGTTATATTTAGATTTTTAAAACTTAAAACTAATACAGAATTGCTATATAAAAGAAGACATTCTTTCTTAAATAATGATTATGCTTACCCCAAACTCTTGCTCTAAAACAATGATTGGGTAATTAATAACTTATTTTAACTTAATTTAATCTTACAATCATAAAAGAAAATTTACAGCAAGAAGAGCAAGACAATAAACCTAGGTTTCCCAGAAAATGAATCTAAATCTTAAAAACACAGACGAGAAAATTTGAAAAACTCTAAAAAGATGTCTGAGTGGAAGGATTATCTCAGTTGTGAAGTGGGTTTGGACCGCTTGGAACACTCGGATGAGAGACAGAATGAATGCTAAAAATCTGAGCTTTGAATTCTGCAAACTGAGAGGAAAAAGAACTGAGGCGCCATGGAAATGGCAGAGAGGAGCTTCTTCTTCTTCTTCCTCCTGCTGCTTCTACTTCTTCCTCATGACTAACCCAATTGAGGTTTCTGCAACTACAGAGCTGGATCAGCCCGAGGAAAATGGAGAGAATGATGAACATAAGCAGAAGTTTATGAATTCCCATTTCGGAATTTTCGCAGGAGATTTTTACAAGAAGGTAGAAGACGATTGCTGTCTGTTTATGTCGTTTATTTTTTGGTTCAATGTCCATTAAATACTACACTTATTTACATAAAAAGATATATTCCGGATATCTAAAAATTAGGGTAAGTTACAATTTATCCCATGAACGTGACATTTACAATCACCCTGGACTATGTTTTTGAGTAAAATTGCACTTCTACTTCGACTCGCTATCAAAACAACTCATGTTTTGATGAAATATGTAAAACATCTCATACTTTTACTTCTAGTAGTGGTCATTTGAAGCCATCGTAATTGTCTTCATTCACTTGATTTCGCAAACACTCAACAAATTTACATTCAATTTCGAATACAGATATCAGTCAAACTGTCTTTTACTATTTGAAGTCGAGTATGAAATTGAGCAAATGTGAAAAAAAAGTGAATAAAATCCAAATAGGTTAATGCAACTATTACAAATAAAAAAATATAAATATTTGACGAATTTTATTGAGATATCGCTGACGGCCCAAAATACAAAAGTTGTTAGGCTCAAAATACTAGTTAGAGTACCAATTTTCCTTCAACTTTTAAAGTATCAATATAGTCCCTAGGATAATAACACCTGAATCCAAGGATGACATGGTGGTTGAACAAGTCCATGATTTATAAGTGAGAGCAAGTTAATATATTGAGATTAAATGGAATTTAAAAGGTAGAAACCAAAACCGCGTCATCATAAATGCAACATTATTGATTTTGTTTAATGATGTTTGTGATGAAATTGTGGCAGTATGTTTTTCAGTCAGTTCTTCTGAGCATCTCAGATGTGGACGTTGACATTCTTACTATAATCAAATGATTATAGTTGGGACCTCAGCTCTAGATGTAGTATAATTAGACCCAACAAAACTATCTTAAATTATTAACATAATGTAAATGGGGTCGTGATTAAAGAGGTCGACTTGTGACTTGAGATGCTATAGACGTGACTCGAGATGTTGGGACCTCAACCCTAGATGTTGGAGCTACGACCTTAGTTGTCACAGATTAAATATTAAAATATTATTTTTTGTCTGAATCGCCTCGAGCTTTCAAGATCGAACTTAAGTTTCATCGATCAAGTCGTCCACTAATCTATTGGCAAACCATGATCATGCAATGATTTTTATTCAATTTAGTCTATGTTAATTTAATGACTCAAAATTTATTTAACTAAATTCGTTAAATTAATCATACGACTTACGTCACGAATTTAAATTATAGTAGAAAAGAATCGGGCGAATTAAGATTTTGTATAAAACGATCTATTACCATCAATTTTCACCGCAGTGAATTCATTACTTGTAAAATTGATTTATTTTGTAAGAATTTTATCTTTCACTATAAATTTATGTTATTCTTTTTATTTTATGTCGTTGTTTTATCATTTTTGCGTTGCAATTATGAGAATTAAAAACATATTATACTTTATATTTGAGTTGAGGGGACCAATCACGTAAAACTGTGACAGAAGTGCTACGTTTTCTGATATTAATTTTAGACCCACTTCGTTACACACCCTCAACATTGCTGTTTAATTTCTTTTAGATCCACTATTAATTTGTCTTGTCCCATCCGACCTCTTTTTTGGTTAGACAATGCTTTATGTTTATTTATTGAATGTAAATCTTATTTATTATCCATATTATATATGCAGTATTATTTAATAATTTGCCTTGGAGAACCGGATGTTATAGTTTAAAAATACTTTGAATAGTTATGCTTATTGACATTAAGTTCCTCCAAAGTTCATCTATTCCATATTTATCTAATTATTCTCTTCTACATTTTTTTTATATTTTTCAATAAACTCTACAATTTTCTTCTCCAATTGGAATCCTACTTTTGTCCAGCATTAGAATTATGGATGTTAGATTGCTTGTGTGTAGTCCATCTTGTGAAATCAAAGACACAAAGATGGGGGGTTTCGTATATGTAAAGAGAGATGTAAGAGGTGGAGGTAAAATATTTATATTTACAATTCTTTTCTCTACGTAGTACAATACTTTTTAAAATAAAATCTAAGAACAAATCATGCAGACTTGGATAAGAAAAGAATAATATTGTACTATCAACATATAATTTTACAAAATGTATCAAAGTTAAAAGTCCAATTGCAAGTGTGACCAACAGTTACTTTCGACTTCCAATAAGAAAAAATTATGAGAGCACACATTATAAAGACGAGGATGACCAGAAATTAGGTAGTGAAGGTAAAGACCATATTAGAGTATTTATAAAATCTCTATCGCTTGAGAGAAAGAAAAGTAAATGATTTATATGTAGAGTTATCCCTACAACCTACTACAACATATTTCAGGGTAAAACCCTATAAATAGGCAGAGATAAATAGTTCATTCGTAGAATTCTCCTCTACATTCTTCTTGTCCAAATACAATCCTACTTTTGTTTTGCATTATGGCAAATTAGATAGCTTCTGTAACACTCTGTTATGTGAAAACAGTGACGACAAGATCAGAAATTGTGAAAGTTTAGTTTAAACTAGTAGAGTTGCAAAAACTCATCTTTTTTCTCACAACCTAATATATGACGTATTGGAATAAAATTTGAGAGTTGAACCATGCAAACTTATGTTTAAAAGGCAGATAATATTATATTAATTTTGTTGGGTTCCAGGCCACATGTGTGAATTCGAATAATCTATAATGGGTCATGTCTCGTCTTGAGTCATAGTCAATATTAGAGTTTCGTGGTTTTTCCTATTTATTGATACTTGAGTGACAAAATTCAATTGTACCGATTTTGATTAGTAATTTCTCTTCTCTGCCCATGATTTTTTTTTCCTTCTAGAGTTTTTACGTAAACTTTAGTGTCTATTATTTTCTCGTTTTCTTCTTCGATTTCTTGCTTGATTTTTCAACAATTGGTATCAGAACGACGTTGAAGGTTTTTGAAAATTAGTATTTGATTTATCGAAGTTATCAAACAATTTTACGGGTTTGCAATCTTGGTGAAATTGCAATTTTGAAATTAGGAAATAAAAAAATAAGTTTTGTCTTCTTTACCATGAAGAAGAACAGAGGCAACTCTAGGAGAGGGTCACTATTCATGAAGGATAGTGAGAGTGCAAGACGCCGCTGTCGAGGAAAATGAAGGAGACTTCAGCTATCTCTGACGTCATAGAAACCGTCGACCGCCAATTGCGAAGAAGAGGAGGGGAAATCCTAAATCTTGCTATTGCCACATCTGTCGATTGACGAAGAGAGAGAAGACTCCTCTGTCGCTGTTACCACCTGAGGAAGAAGGAATCTTCCTCATTGCCACCGTCGTCCTCAAAGAAGATCACCGATAAACAAACAGCAGAGAACGCAGTCGGGGTCTTTAGATTTTGCACGTATTTGTGCGAACGAAATCACTGTTCACGAGCTCCGATTAGAATACAGAACGAGGAGCAGATGTCTCTCATTTCGTCTGCTACCTATTTTTCAACAACTGATCTGCATTTGATTTGAGTTTGAACACCGAGCCAGTTTTATTGGTTTGAGATTTATTCCAAAGTTTTGAATTTTTTACATTCTAGAAGCATTTCGTGATCTGTCTTTTGGAATTTTATCTTTTGGAATTTTTTGGGGGTTATAATTTTTTGGTTAAATTTATTATTGCAATTCAGAAATCTTTGGGACTTGATGTATTGATCGAAAAATTATCTGTTAGTTGGGGGAGTTTTATTGTTTCGGAATATTTTGGAGAATTTATTTTGAACTTTTAAGAGCTGATTTTGATTTTGAATCATGGAGAGTAGCCCGAGTCAGATAGTCACGTTGAACGGCTCCAATTATCATGTGTGGAAAGAAAAGATGGTGGATCTTCTATATGTGAAAGACTATCATTTACCAGTGTTTGCTAGTGCGAAGCCAACATCTAAATCTGACGTCGAATGAAAATTGTGTCATTGTCAAGTGTGCGATTACATTCGGTAGTGGGTAGATAATAACGTTCCCAACCATGTTAGTGAAGAAAAGAACGCTCAGAGCTTATGGAAAAAAGCTTGAGCAATTGTATGCTCGGAAGACCGCCAACAACAAGTTGTATTTGATCAAACAGCTTCTAGTGTTGAAGTACCAAAATGGAAAAGCTATGATCGATCATTTGAATATATTTCAAGGAATTATCAATCAGTTGGCTGGAATTAAAATCAAATTTGAAAAAGAAGTTCAGGGGTTGATGCTTATTGGAACTTTGCCAGACTCATGGGAGACATTAAGAATATCATTGTCCAACTCCTCCTCAGATGGTCTTTCGACTATGGATGTAGTAAAGAGTAGTGTTCTGAACGAGTAGATGAGAAGAAAGTCAACTGGTTCTTCTTCACAGTCAGACGTCCTAGTCACCGAAAACAATGGGAGGAGTCAAAACAAAGGTTCGGGCAACAGAAACCGAAGTCAAAGCAAGTCAGAAAAATACGCCAACTTTGAGTGTCATCATTAGCAAGAAGGGGCACATCAAAAATTTTGTCGAAAGTTTGTTTGAGAAAATCTGAATATCAAGGAAAAAGAAAAGAAGACCGAAGGAGGTGAAACATGCAAGAATGTAGCCACAGCCACCGAGGATCTCTTTAGTGTGTACGACGAAGACATCGCAAATCTTGTCTGACAAGACACGAGTTGGGTGATTGATAGTGGCGCTTCAATACATACTACTTCGCGAATAAATTTATTGACGTCCTATACTTTCGGTGATTTTGGAAATGTAAGGATGAGAAATGATGGCGTTGTCAAAACTATTAGTATGGGAGACGTACATTTGGAGGCCGACACCGGCAACATCTTGGTTTTGAGAGGTGTGAAGCACATCTCTGATATCCACATGAATCTGATCTCGACCAAAAAACTTGACGACGAAGGATTTTGCAACACATTTCGTGATGGAAAATGGAAGCTCACTAGAGGCTCATTGATTGTAGCGAAAGAACAAAAATGCTCCTCTTTATATGTGATGCACACTAAGATCGCGGATTCCGTAGTCATATGGTGGACGATGAAAGCGCAGTAGAACTTTGACACAATCGGCTTAGCCATACGAGCAAGAAAGAATTTATGATTTTAGCCAAGAAGAATATACTCTCAGGTATAAAAAATGACTCTCTAAAGTGATGGGTTCACTGTTTGGCAGACAAACAGACTCAAGTAGCTTTCAAAAGCATTCTTCACTAGCAGAAACCGGGTATACTCGTCATGGTGTACTCCGATGTGTGCAGTCTGATAAAAAAAAGAACACTTGGTTGTGCAGTGTACTTTGTGACTTTCATCAACAATCACTCAAGGAAGATTTGGGTGTATATGTTGAAGTCAAAAGATCAAGTGCTAGACGTTTTCAAGCAATTTCATACTCGTGTGGAAAGAGAAATAGGTGTGAAGCTCAAATGCATATGGACAGGGGAAAGAGAAATAGGTGTGAAGCTCAAATGCATCTGGATAGATAATGGGGTGAGTACTGTGGTTCTTTTGATGAGTATTGCAGAGAGCAGGGTATTTGGCATCAAAAGACACCTTCGAAGACTCCTCAGTTGAACGGATTAGTTAAGAGAATGAACATGACACTTGTTAGGAGGGTGAGATGCTTGCTTTTGCAATCACAATGCTGAAATCCTTTTGGGGTGAAGCCTTAAATATAGTAGTTCATGTTTTGAATCTCACGTTGAGTGTTTCGTTGAGTTTCAAAGTTCCAGATAAGGTTATGGTCTGAAAAAGAAGCTTCTTAGAGTCATCTACGCATTTTTGGGTGCAAGGCCTTTGTTCACACTCCAAATCGGTTATGCTCTTGATGAGTTTGGCTATAGGTTCTACAATTCGGTGTAGAAAAAACTTGTCAGAAACTGAGATGCAGTGTTCGTAAAAGATCAACGTATCAAAGACATCGATAAGACAGAAATAACATAGAAGTATGGTGATAATCTGATGTATAGATCCAATTTCTACTTCTTCAGAGCATTCCAATCAAAAGAGAATGGAACCGGAGCATGATACCGGTCTTGCAAATGGCGAAGTCTCCACAGCTAATAATATTGAATCGACTGAGCAAGCCAAAGAAGAGGTTCAAGAGATTTCATATGAATCTCCTCTGAGAAAATCTACTAGAGAGCGGCGTCCTTCGATGAAATTTACTTCAGATGAGTATGTGATGCTCAGAGATGCCAGAGAGCCAGACAATTACCAAAAAGCTATTTTTGTTAATAAGAAGAAATAGTGGTTGAAAGCCATGAAAGAGAAGATGTTGTCTTTTCATGATAACCATACTTATGACTTGATGAAATTACCGCAATGTAAGAAAGCTCTCAAGAATAGATAAGTCTTCAGGTTAAAGATAGAAAATGCAAGCTTGCAGCTAAGGTACAAGGCTCGATTGGTTGTGAAGGGTATGGTCAGAAGACGAAAATCGACTTTGAAGAAATATTCTCGCCGGTGGTGAAGATGTTCTCGATCTTAGTTGCTCTTGGTTTAGCAGCGCACTTGAACTTGGAAATCAAGCAACTTGATGTGAAAACTGCATTTCTTCATTGTGACTTGGAGGAAGAGATCTACATGGAAGAGCCCGAGGGATTCAAAGTCAGAAGAAAAGAGCAACTTGTGTGCAAGTTAAAGAAGAGCTTGTATGACTTTAAACAAGCTCCACAACAGTGGTACAGGAAGTTTGAATCCTTCATGGTGAATCAAAGGTACAGCCGGACATTGTCAGACCATTGTGTGTTTATCAAGAGGTACTCTGATGATGACTTCATTATTCTCTTCTTGTATGTTGACGATATGTTGATCATAGACCATGATACCAGCAAGATTGCTAATTTGAAAGAATAGTTGAGTAAGTTTTTTCCGACAAAAAAATTGGGTGCGGCAAAGAAGATACTTGGTATGAAGATCTCTCGTGATAGGAAGAATAGAAAACTATGATTGTCTCAGAAAGACTACATTGAGAAGGTACTTGGAAAGTTCAACATGAGCAAGACCAAAGCTGTGCATTCTCCATTTGTAGGTCACTTCAAGTTCAATTCAAAGTAATGTCCTACAAGTGAGAAAGATAAGGCATACATGAGATGAGTTCCATATACGTCTGTAGTTGTCAGTTTGATGTACGTTATGGTATGCACTAGACTCGATATTGCTTATTCAGTTGGAGTAGTTAACCGGTTCCTCTCCAATCCTGGCAAAGAACACTGGGAAGTAGTGAAGTGAATACTTAGATATCTCTGAGGTACTTTCAAATTGTGTTTGTGTTTTGGTGGCAGTGATCCTATGCTAGTTGGGTATACCGATTCAGATATGGCCGTTAACATTGATTTTAGGAGGTCCGTTTCAGGATTCTTGATGACTTTTGCAGGGGAAGTCGCGCCTTGACAATCGAAGCTGCAAGATTGTGTTGCACTATCCACCATAGAAGCCGAGTACATTGCAATTACTGAAGGTTGCAAAGAGGCTTTGTGGATAAAGAGATTTTTCATCGAATTGGCTCTGCGTCAAGAGAAGTATGTTGTGTTCAGTGATAGCCAGAGCGCTAGCCATCTCTCTAAAAATTTGTCATGTCACTCGAGCTCCAAGCATATTGATATGAGGTATCATTGGATTCGAGACGAAGCAATTGCACTTGGCGAAAGTGCACACCAATGAGAATGGTTCATATATGTGACGATGGCTTTGCCGAAGGAGAATCTCGAAACTTGTCGGCGAAGAGCGGGCTTATTAGAGCCCACCACATGAGCCGAATGAGAACTTTATTGGATTCCGAGTCACATGTCTAGACTCGGATGATCCATAATAGTCATGTCTCATCTTGGGCCCATGGTAAATATTAGGGTTTTGTGGTTTTTCCTATTTATTGATATTTGAGTCGCAAAACTCAATTGTACCGATTTTGATTAGTGGTTTCTCTCATCTATCGTGGTTTTTTCCATTCTAAGATTTTCATATAAATTTCGGTGTTTATTATTTTCTCTTTTTTTTTTGGTTTCTCGTTCAGTTTTTCAATAAATGTGACAGATTTTGTAGCTTATTTTTTTTATCATGATTTCTCTTCTTCTATGTCCCCATTTATCGATGACGACTTCCGATAACTAGTCATGGACCTTTCTTCTTTAAAGAACAAATAACGGTAACATATCATTTTTCTACCCTATTCCTTTTTCTTAATATGTTCGATATGATCTTTTTGCTCTAAATTGATTAGCTTTTTGCAAGACTATTAAATAAGAGTTAGAAAAGTTAGCTTCGACAAACCCTTGGTATGACCAGAATGAACTCAATTTCGAATTGCGAATGATTCGAGTAGCATGAGAGACACTTACACTTGTCCCAATGATTTCCTAATTCGGCATTTTCCCCATGCCTATAAATTCTATAAATTTATAGAATTGGTGTATACAAACCTTACAATTGGTGTATACAAAAAAATTAATTAATTAATTTCTATAAATTTTAATTTTTAATTTCTTGAAAAAATATGGGAGTAATTCTGTGGGTTCTTAAATATTATAGTAATGTGATAAAACTAAATATATCATAGCTTCTACGTGAGGTTTGTGGGCCCTCATTTCCTACAAGTCGGTACCAATTTCACCTACTTTTTTTTTTTTCTAATTTAATTTAAATTATAACATTTCTGAATAAATATCATTTCTCTGCAAAATAATTTAGAGAACTACAGCAACTAAAATGGGCTTGAGCTTTGGCCCATAACGTTTTAAATAATTTGCAATTTAAGGTTTCATTATATTAGTATTTACTTTCCCAAATTTATTATTAATTAACACTGCAGCCTTTGATTTTCCTTGATCCAAATTAAAATACTTATTAAATTGAAGATAAAATATTTAAATCTAAGATTGTCCTTAAATTCATAGTTACTTAAAGTACCTAGATACAATTCTTCATTCATAAAATATATAATTATTTGTTTTAAGTAAAATCTATAAGCAAATAAAGCAGTAACAAGTCGACATGTAGCTTAAGAAATACGCATTAGAAGCTATTCCATGCCTTATCGAAGATATGCACGAGTATAGTTGCCCATGAATTAAGAATGAGCTTTGTCCATTTTTAACTATTACATGTGTTTAAGGGTAGACAAGCTTTCGGAAGAACTCTTTGAGATATTAATCAAATTCAATTTGATCAACTTTTCAAATTATTAGATTAAAACTAAGAATGAGTTATATCTAATGAATAGTATCAAAAGTTTAAGCTATTTGGGTAAAATATAATTTAATCGTTTATATTGTTTAACAACTCTGCTTCTAATTTGTCTAGACGAGAGATCCAAACAGTTTAACTGTCATTCTAAGAATTGTTTGAGGAACCGAGAGCTCTTTGCCTTTTCAGGTTCTTGTATTCGTCCCAAATGTGTCACATTTGGACTACAAATGGTGCATAAGCTCGCAATTTCTACTAAAAAAATTATTTATTGTATTAATTATTCTATCCAAACAATTATTCAAATTCATAAAAGAAAGTCATTATTATGTTTTATCCATTGGAATAAAAATGCCAAGCAAACACAAAAAATATTAATTTTGAAAGCAAAAGGTGATGACTTGGAGATGAATAAACAATTAATCAATTCTTAGCCATAGCTGGACCAATTAATATCACTTATATATATATATATATATATATATATATATATATATATATATATATATATATATATTATTGTTAAACTTGAGAAAACAAAACGTAGAATTATAAAGATTTAGCGCGTAAAAATAGTACAATCTCACACCACTTGTGAAAAGTGAAGATAAATGATAAATAAGTACAATTCTTCTGTCAATTTAGTAAAAAAAAAAATGTTGAAATAAAGTTTGAAAATAAAATCACAAGAAATTCGATCAAAGCTGATAGTATTTGAGTAGTTGTACCGAGACTCTGCTAAAACATTAGAAACCATCATCCAAAGGAAATGTGATGGGTTGAAGAGACCAATAATTCAAGTGATTAAAATCAAACAATTAGATGAAGTAAACAATTTTCATCTAATTAAAACCATTCAAAAAAAGTGAATGAAGTAAAACAACATTTTAGGTGGTGGTCTTTTTTAACAATCGTCCTTATCTACAGTTATGCAGAGGGGTCCAAAAGTACTCAATGCCTCCTCACAAACAATAGTAATGAAAAAGAAAAAATGAAAATTAGACACCGATATTTAAAGAAAAAAAAAATTATAAGCGGAATAAAAATTCACTGTCAAGACTAAATTACATTCGACAACTTTGGAACTCCAGTAAGCTCATCTAGCTGTGGGCATCTTCGGCTTGATTCGGGATTGGAGCCGAACTGAATCAAATCATTCGATTTTCGGTTCTGCACCTAGAACCAAAACCAAGCCGCTGATTAAGTGTAACTGACCCATACCCAACCTAGTTTCTCGGTTTGGATCGAGTCATTCTTGGTTCAATTTCCGACCCAAAATAAAAATAAAAAACTGCAATTTCCAATTCCAATATAAGCCTGTAGCGCAATAGTACTCCCAAAAAATTTCCGAGTTCGGTTTCCAGTATGCTGCACTTTTGTTCATTTTTTGAACCAAACTAAATTTATATGGTATGAAAATTTAACAATCCAACTAAATCATTCACTTGTTCAAACTACACTGAACCGATTCAATATGCACGATAAGGAATCGAATCAATGCAATCAAACAAAAACATAAACAAAACGAGATCATTGCACGAATTTATACTAACTCATTACAAAACGTAAACTTTAAGTGCTTTAATGTCTTGGTCTAAGCATTAACAAGTCAATGAGTAAATTAATAAACTAGACAAAAAAAAATCAATAGCAAATCAGTAGCACGAATTTTGTTCAATTTGATCCAACTAAACTCCATTAACACGAAAATACAGCAAACTTTTACATAAAATAAGCAATCAAAACATACCAAACAAAAATTGTGCAATTGTGTTCAACATATTCTCAATCTCAATAATGGAGATTTACTCGGTTAACAAACAATAAATTTATAATGATTCGATTCAAGAATCAAACAAGATTCTTTAGCCTACATCCACATTTTATTAATTAGTATAAGAAACTTTAAATCAAATATCCAGCATATGTTAGAATTTGGTGTAATCCGAATTTTATATATACCAAACCGGTTACACCTATATTAGAAATCTAATTAGAGTTTTATTTTCTCTATATATTCATGTAAGTTAGTCGCAAAACTCGATGTTGTATTTTTATTTTCATAGTAGATTTGTTCCTATACTTGTGATTAAAGGATTTTTCCACGTAAATGTTGGTATCATTGCGTATTTCCTTTTTTTGGTTTCTCGTTAACAACTGGTATCAGAGCGTAGTTGAAGGTTTTCAAAAATCAAGTTTTGACTTTTTGAAAGTATCGAACAATTTTTTTGGAGTTTGCAATTTCATTGGAGAAATTTGTAATTTTTATTGGGAAGAAGGAAATAAAGAAAAAAAAACTTTCGTTGCTGTTCTTGCTGTGAAGAAGAGAGAGAGAGAGAGAGAAGAAGAAGAAGAGCCTTCAGAAGAAGAAGCGCCGATCGAAGAAGGAAATCCCTCGTTGCCGCAGTCCGCCGTCCATCTTTCGCGACAAAGGAAGAGCAGCACGCTGCTGAGGGAGATCAGCCTATTTGTCACTGGTGAAGGGGAAATTTATTTCCCACGTCGATGTTCCCTTGCTCGAAAAAGAAGAAGAAATAGAGGAGCAGCAACCATAAGAGGCGAAACCGCTACTGCGAAGAGAAGAAACCTCTGCTGCTGTGAGGGATTGTAATTTCAAAAATTAAAGTTGCAATTTTTGGAAGGAAAAGAAATTGTTCTATGTTTTGGGTTAGTTCCTCAGCTTCGATCTGAAGCAGAATTTTCTGAACCGCATAGATTTAATCTTTGACTAGCCATTCAATAGCCTATTTTTTGGAGTTCTGATCTATTGCGGAACTGTTTTTGGACGAACAGTTACAAATTCAAGTTTGGAATTTTGTTCTGGTTTGTGAGGCAAGTTTGTGTTTTGGCTTATTTAAAATATTGCTGAATTATTAGGGAGATTGATTAGTGAGTTTTTTGGAAAATATTTGCATTTGGGCATAGTATTGATTTAGAGATTTTGGCTCAGATAATTTATCCAGCAGATTTATTCTAATTTGTGGGAGCTGAATTTTGGTTGGGATATCGTTTTGGGTTTTAAATATTTAGAATTGAATATTCTGTTGAAACTAGTTTTTGAGCAATGAGATCGTTTAGGTTTGATATCTCGTTATCGGATCGGGCAAAGCTCGCCGCCGAATAGAGAGGAGAAAACCCTAAGGCGAAATAGTTAGCCACAGTCGTCATTGCCGAATAGTGAAGAGAGGAGAGCCGTCCTCACTCCGTTCAGCTTCACTATTTCGTTCGTCTTCCTTGTTTCTTTAAGGACAAAAATGAACAAGTTTTTGTGATATTTTTTGGGTGCAAAAATATCGATTTTGTTGGGAGGTTGAGATTTGCAGAAGATTTGGATGATGATTTGAAGATGTCATCATCGTAGTTTAAATGTTTTTAAACTTGATTAACATTAATTGCTAAGATGGCTCATCAGAGACATGTGTGGAAGAGGATGATTTGAATATTTGTTTCCTTGCACCGGAATTCCTTTGAAGATGAAGATTTTCTGAGTTTAGTATTTTGGATTTGCTTCGAGTTGGGCCGAGTAGCCTATTGAATCTTTCAGGTGAAATTCGTATCAAGGTGCAGATTGGTAAAATTTGGTGTGACCCAAATTCTATATAGGCCAGACCGGTTAGACCCATATTGATAATTTTATTAGGGTTTTGTTTTCTCTATATATTCATATAAGATAGAGTCGCAAAACTCGTAGTTGTATTTTGATATTCATAGTAGATTTGTTCTTCTGCACGTGATTTTTCACGAAAGAGTTTTTATACGTAAATCTTGGTGTCCCTGCGTATTTTCTTTTTCTAGTTTCTTGTTCGATTACTAACAACATATCTACACAACAACAGAAAGTCAGAACACAGACAATGAAACAATAATCGAAGACATTATAAACAACCAATAATAGACAAATCATAACAACAATTATATGAAGATGAACTCGAGATCAGAAGGATAATGAGTCCATTGTACCGATCTCACAAACGCAGCAATCAGATGAACAAACCCTTCAATGACAACAAATACCAGGTCGTCCCACAAGCTGCCCTGTTTCTCAAGGCTCGGTTCTTCGTGGTAAGAATGGAACTCATCCCTTTAAGAAGGTGAGAGAGAAGAGAAATGTCGATGTCTAGTTTGCGAGCTGAGAGAGAAGAGGAGTTAGAGAAGTGCGACGACGTCTGGACTACGAGTCGAAAGAGAAGAGAAGTTAGAGAAGTGCGATGGCGTTTGGACTGCAAGTCGAGAGAAGAGAAGAGAAGTGTGACAAGAGAGAGAGAGGTAGAGCCGAGGAGAGCTGAGATTAGGGGTGGTCAGGACCGAACTGACTATTGAGAACCAGACCAGACCACCGGTTTTGGTTCGATTTCTGTCGGAAGTCCATGGTTGTCAGTTCTGTTCTCAATCCTCCCACTAAATCTATCGCGGTTTCAGTCCGGTCCACGGTTCATATGTTTGAATCTCAGAAAACGAAGATCGAATCGAGAATAAAAAAAAATTAAAACTTAAGGCCAAAGCTTTACCGCAAGCAATCACCTGCTCACCTCGCCTGCTCGCCTTACCCACTTGCCACGCCTGGCCTGCTCGCTCACCCTCAGTCCTCTCAAACTCTCAAACTCTCGTCTCAGTTTCTCACTCTCACAGTCCCACTTCTCACTTCGAACTCGCATGCCACAGTCAGGGCAGCCAGACTCAGCATCGATCAACAGCGCCATTTAGCGTCAGTCTTGCTGAATCGAAAATGTTTGTCGTTCAGTGACTTAGCACTGCTCACCATCACTATTTGCTCGACACACAGACAACACTGTATGTGTAATTTATGTACTAATTGTGTTTTGGTTTCGATCCGGTCTCAGTTCCTCCCAAGGCCGGTTCCAGAACCTAGATAAAAAGCACGAAGGATTCGATCTGGTTCTGTTACCGACTCAAAAGTGGACCACGCTCACCCCTAGCTGAGATGGAGAGAGAGGCGGGGGTAGAGATGTTTAACGGGTGGGCTAGCTCGCTTGCTCGGCTCGGCTCGGCTCGGCTCGGCTCGCTACTGTAGCGAGCCGAGCCCAGGGGCCGAGCTCTTGAGCCCGCCAAGGACTGGGTTAGCAGTCCCTAAAACAAGCCGACTCGTTGGCTCAGCGGATCAGGTTCGTGAGCAAACCTGCCTAGCAGCAACAGTCAATCCAAATGCGTTTATATGCAAAAATCTGAGCAAGATGAGTTCTTCGACGAAGAAAACGCCCACTTGAACCCTAAACGCTTTCTCGGCAAAAATCCAAGATTGAACCGACACCAATACAAAAGATTAACAACGAGTTAGTGAAATTTTGGAGGAGTTTACGAATTTGGATGTTGAACACTGTAAATTCTTTTTATTGAATTTTTTTTTGTAATTTTTTTTTGAATTTGTAATTTTTTCAAATTCTATTTTCTTTTTATAAGTAAAAATATTTTTAATGATATTTATGTGATATTTTTTATTCGATAGTGTTAAATAATTTTTTATAAATACATTTAATTTTATATAATTTAATATAACTTAATTTTTACTCTAAATGAGTAAATATTATTGATATATATTTTTAATCCTCACTATAACTTTAAATGAATTTTTAAAAAAAATTTATATTATATTAATATAAATTGAAAATATTTATAGACATTTGGCTCGTTAAACCCAACACATTAGGCTTGTTGATCTTGCTTGGCTCAACTTGTCTAACTCGTGGCTCATGAACGGTTAAATTTTTTCAGACTTGGCTCGTTAGGCTCGGCTGGTTTAACTCGTTAGACTTAATGAATCGAATTACTTCTGGTTTAGCTCGGCTCAGCTTGGCTCGGCTCGGCTCGGCCCAGCCAACTCGTTTTTCATCTCTAGGCAAATGTGAGAAGAATGGGTAGGGAATGATAGGTTAGGATTTGTTTGTTAAAAAAAAGGAATGACGGTTCAGTTCCTTTTTTTCTCGATTTTTATTGTCAACCCTAAAACCAATCGATTTTTACTAGTTGAATCAAGAACCGACCCGACCCGTGGTGACCAATTCGGTTTTGGCCACCCCTAAGCTTATCATTTCGATAAAAAAATAATTCAAGCCATTGAACTCCATCGATATTTACTTTGACTCAAATTCCAAAGAAGTGATTCATAATTTGAGTTTATCAACCCAACCTAATACGAATTTAGGTCACTTCATCTTAACCGGTGAATAATGTGGGCCGATGCTAACAACGTGTCATATATTTGTGGAGTCTATGCTCGATCAAGGAGCACCACTTTTGAATGGTTCGAACGTCTAATTAAGAAGTTACCAAATGCGATATAAATTAAAATGTAGAAAGTACAAGAAAAAAGATTTTGAAAATGATTTAAGCAAAGAAAAATGGATAAATATACATTTAAAAAGTGGAACAAAAAGCAGACGGGTGGATTGGATTAGGTTGAACCACGTATGTCAAAGGGACACAGCACCCTCTCTCCACAACATTTCCTGCTTAAAATTGAGGTACAAACCATATCCACCATTTCTCATTTTATTTAATACAATTTTATTATTATTTTAATATTCTCCTTCCTCCCACTTTTCCACAGTAGGTTTTAATTTTATTTTATTTTATTATTTCCAGGTGTCCCTTCTTCTTTCTATATGCTATTTTTATATTTATTTTCCACGTAAATTTAAATATTTTTTTACGTATGATTATTATTAATACTAACAAAATATTATTTAAGAGTTTAAATCTATAAAACAGTATTATTATTAATGCATTATTTTACATAAATATATTAGAAATTGAGTGAATTGTAGGGAGAAAATCAGGGTAACGACCCTATTTATCCACATCATCCATAAAAATGGAACAATAGATCTTTTAATGGGTGCCTGCCTATCATTGGTCCAGAAGCTCCAAACCCTCCAAATCCATACTGACGGCTTCATATGAATGGGAAATGAAAAACTTATCCACCATTTTCAATCAAGATCTCCAAAACCCAGATGCAGAAGGAGAAGAAAAGCGAAACCCAGATGAAAACGATGATGAAGAAAGAGCTAGATGCGAATGGGACATCAGTTTGGCTACCGTTGTTTCTGCTACCTCCACTAAAGCCGGGTCAGACACTCTCGGAGTTACAGAGTTCGACCCCACTGATTCCATTTTGGCCACCGGAGGAATCTCCAGGAAGATTCGAATTTACAATCTGAGTTCTCTGTTGCCCCACCGTGAAAGTCTCTCCGGCGAGAATCACGGTGTTTCTCTGTTGGATCACGACGAAGCTTGTAGCTTTTATATATGTACGCCGGCGAAGCTAAGCAGTCTCCGGTGGCGACCTGGAGAAAACGGGCGGGTCTTGGGTTCCGGCGACTACGACGGGGTGGTGACGGAGTACGATCTTGAACGGAAAGTACCCGTCTTCGAGCGCGACGAACACGGCGGGCGGCGAGTTTGGAGCGTCGATTATTCGAATTCGGATCCGGTTGTGGGAGCATCCGGGTCGGACGATGGAACTATACAGACGTGGGACCCGCGGTGTGAGAGTGGGGAATGTGTGGCTAAGGTACAGCCCAGCTTAACAGCTAGTCCAGTATGTTGTGTAGAGTTCAATCCCTTCAGTGGATCAATCCTAGCCGTCGGATGCGCTGACCAGAAGGCATATGTATACGATACTCGGAAAATGGTCGATCCCGTTAGGGTATTCGACGGGCATAGTAAAACTGTGACACACATTAGATTTCTTGACAGTTCCGCATTGATATCAGCCAGTACAGATGGGTGTTTAAAATTATGGGACGTAGAAAATTTTTGCCTGAAACGAACGTATAAAGGGCACGCGAATAGTCGAAACTTCATTGGATTATCGGTGTGGAGAAATGGGGGCCTAATAGGGTGCGGGTCAGAAAATAACCAAGTGGTTGTATACGATAAGAGGTGGGGGCAAAGAATTTGGGATCATGAGTTTGAGCCGGTGGGTGCGGCCGGGTCGAGCCATCGGTTAGTGAGTAGTGTCTGTTGGAGGCAATTGGGGGTGGACCAGTGCACTCTAGTGGCAGCTGGGTCAGATGGGGTTTTGCAAGTATTTGTTGGCAAAAGAAAGTCACTTTAAGACTTAAATATTAACCTTTTTTTTTTTTTTTAATTTATTAACTTTTTTTTTTTGCTTTATGGAATACTTTTGAATTGTTTTCTCTTACTTTATATAATGCATTTTTATTGATAATGAACCTAATTTTTTATATTAATTATATAAATAAATTGGTATTTATCTTTAAAATTGGTCTTAGTTATTAATTATATTGGTTTTTCTTTTGTTGTCAGTGAGATCAAAATATTGGAGGATTTTTTGGGACAGAAAGGCAACTCTAGAAGGTGAATCTTCTTTTATGGTCTTTTTGTTTCATATGAGCCAAACGATTAAATTTAAAACAGTTTATAAAATATTAATTAACTCCAATTTATTAAAATGAGTCTAAATAAATAGTAAGTGTTCATCTTGTAGGTTTTTTTTAGCATATATACCTTTGTGGAAAAATATAATATCTTGTAAAAATATTTGCTAATTATTTTCAAGCTATCAGAACTCTTTTATATATTATGTTAATTATTAAAAAATAATAATTTTAATTTCAAAAAATACACACCTTCTCGTGAACAAATGAAAATATTATCTTGTCAATTTATGATAATGTCTTTTTTATGTAGCGTTCTCTTGCCTTTTTGGATTTTATTTCTAAGTGTGAAACTAAATCCTTCAATAGTACGTTAACAACTATTGTCGATTCCAATGATTGTTCGTATACTATCTTTTGACTAATTGTTTATTTTAGCTTCCTATGTTATTGACAGTTCATCGTAGTCTTGTTAGCTCTAGAGTCTTTCTTTTATATTTAGAGAAAGTGAGTCATTGGTACATGTCCAAAATACTATCACAACTGTCTGGACAATTATGTTAGAAAATAAAGAAAAAGAACATGTTCTCAAATAAATTTGTTAGAAAATATGAAGAGGAACATGTTTTTCCCTTTATGTGTTTGTAGAGAACCCATGAGTAGAACAACTTTTATAGTTGTCAAAACTTTAGATTCTTCAATGTTCGCCCAAGCACACACATTCACGTTCGTAATGTTCTTTTAAACATAGTTAACTCATTAATCCCTATTGATAACTTGTCATCGATGATCTCTTTTTTTAGAAATTTGGTCTCAAATCACTCTCGAGTACAAACCTTTTTATTAGATCTCTTAGAAGCAATCTCTCCACCTTAAAGACGACAACACCTCTATTGGCCCTCGGATAGCTATCTCTTTCGCCATATATTTCTCTTTTTCTTTCAAAATTCCAAATGTTTCTACTTACTTTCATAAATTCAAGCACCGGCCTGCTAATTTGGTTTCAAACTTGCAAGTAAGCACAACGATGTGTTTGTGTAATACAATATTTATCTCCTTATCAACTTATTAAAGATTCTAGAAAATGAAAAGTTCACGTGAATTTTGTAAACTCATAAGCAAATGCCTTCATAGAATGTGTTTACTTGGATTGTATAGCACATTGGTGAAGGTTGTGTGGTGGAGGCCAAATTTTGAGACATAAAATATCTATATTTTCCCGTTCATCAACTTTCAAGGTTTAAGTCGAAAGTGTGGGCCCGTGTATTTTTTTTTTTTTACACCTTAACTGACCTCCGGTCAATCAATTGTGGCAACTTATCATGTGAAACCTAAAATAATTCAAAATTAGGATAATCTGTGCAGGTCTTGTCCATATCAAGATGGTATGAAATCTCATATCACTTGGATATGGTTGAGCTAAATAGTTCATGAGTAAAATTTATTTATGAACAAGTATGACCCATTTTAGAAAACAAAGACGCCTAAGAACATAGCCAAAGAGATGCGTGAGTCCCTCACTATGTCGCCAAAGCAAAAAAATTGTGATAGTGCAGAGGGAGTAGTTTATGCTGCGTAACTCTAGAGAGACAAAACATTTTAGAGTAAAACCTAAAAATAAACTATCCAGACTTTGACTCAAAGCAAAAAATATCATGCTAATGAGATGAGTTTATACTGATATAATGGTAATTTATGCATTAATGTTGGCTTAGATCGTAAAGTTGGAGTGTTTTTTTTTGGCGTTGTGTAGGATACGATAAATAGACTACACAAATTAACTAATCGAAATATTATTACCTCTTTTATCCTATAAAACTGATATGTTTTCATTATATTATTATCATCTCATCTCGTGTCACAAAAAAAATAATGATTTGTTGACTTGGAAGCAAACTCATATTTATTCTAGTCCTATAGTTTTCATCGTATTTTTCTTATATTTTAAGTTGGAATGTCTGTACAGAGACTTAAATACAGGTTTCAAAGAGAATGTATATTTGTATGTAGGGCAAAAAACTATTAATCAACGTATTCGTTGATATTTTCATTTAATATTTGTCAAGACTATAACGTAATGTATTTGTGTTGTAGTAGGAATTTAGATCAACGCTTTCATATATTAAAAAATTATATTGAAAGTTGGAGAATATCTGATGTGATCAATTAGTTTATGAAACAAAGATTCGTTGGTTCGGCTGTTGACTTTCGAAGGTTTGTATTATGACTTGTGTTGCATTTTTATTCTCTTTTATTTTTTAATTAAATTTACTTACTTGCACTAACGGCCGAGTTTTGGGGCTAATTATCGTCATTATTGTTCCTTAACTTGATTGATTTACTTGATCTGTTTTTTTTTTTAATTTTTCGAGGAAGATTATTCTTAGTAGATAAATAAGAATAAATAATGTTATGTTTACTTTCTTATTATACTATCTTAAAATACTCGTTGACGTGTTAAATAATGATTGATGCAATTAATATTATAAATTAATGATTAATAATTTATTATATTAATTGCATTGTTTGATAAAGTATCAAGCAAGTTAAGAGTAAATGTATCATTATTCATTCATAATTTGTAGTAAAACTTGACAAAATTTTAATTAATAATTTGATTAAAAACTAATGTTTTTTTTTAAACTTACTTGATTATAGCAATTGGTGGATTTAATTTTAATTTATGCAGAATGTTTCCATTCACAATCATAAATTATAATTTCTACTTAAATTTTGATTATTACAATAATATATTTAAGAAAAACATAAAATCGAGGTAAATTTGTATAAATGAAATCTCTAAATTCGTAAAAACTGTTTTCTATTCAAAAGTTTGCTTTCTGAAAACTGTTGAGATGTACTTAGGAAGCTTCGTTTTGGCATTTTTCGTCCAATAAAAACAAGAAAGTTCTAAAAATAGTTTTCAGAAACAGTTTTCAAAAATTCTCTTTTAAACAATGTCCATGATCGGACACCACTTTTCAAGAAAAAGAGCTGACTTATTTGATAAATATTTTATGTTAACTATGCAAATTAAATCATTAATCACAATTATTTAAATATATCTTCTTAATTATTCAAGATTCTAAATCAATTTTTTAGTAGACGATCACTCTCACCTTAATCTAATCCCTGATTTTTCCTTGAGCACTACCACAAAATAAATCAACACGAGTACTGATTTTGATAAAATATTTAAATGTTAGTTATTGGGTCATTTTTCAGAACTTAAAACTTTAATTCTCTCTCTAATTAAACTATTAATCCAATGTGAGAGGTATGCTCATTTTGCTACTGATGTTAAGTTCATTGGAATTAGAATATGATTAAGTTCATGTGTTTCACATTCGAAAACTTTATTTAGAATAATATTAGGTATTCGATCTAATTTTACTATCTAGTCTTACAGTGATAAAATAATCGAGACATATTTAGTTAAACTAGTTGATCGTTTGAGTCAATCATTGAGGGTAAGCACCCACCAAATTGTAATTGTAAGATTAGGGTTTAAATGACATTACTATTTTATTATAGAGCATGTGTAGCAGTTCGTCTCGCAAAGGAAGACAACTCAAAATCAAATAATTGTGAGAGCATACTAAAATGTGACTTCGTCTTAGAAAAATGGAGATGTGTGATTCTTAAGGAGAGTACTTTTCTCAATTTAGTAAAACATGTTCTTAGAGGAACAATGGGAACCAAGTTGTTAGTGTCAAAATTAAATTAAATTTTGTGTGATGATGTATGTAATCATTGAAATACTAATTTTAAGTTGGATGATGAGTAGACATATCTTTATATATATTTTGATACTCATTGAAAATACTAGTAAAAATGCATATAGGAGCTTCTAATATATTTATTTGAGTTTATGAAATAATAGTTTCAATTCACATGTAGAACTCAATTAAAAAGTTACTCAATAGTTTCTAAGTATAGATTAGGTAGACGTCTTGTAATGAAAAACGGCAGCCAAGTCTTGAGTTATGTGCAAAATATAAGAATTCTCCGACACACAATCTTGTGAATGATTTTGGATAAGAACTATCATTACTTAGAGATGGGTCTAGATAAAAACGTCGAGTTACGCGATCTTATCCTCAGAGAGGACTTGACTGCCAAGTTCATGGCTAAGTTGTATAGCAAAAAATTTTAAAATAAACTGAGTCATTGTCCGCAAAAAGTTGACAAAAATCCACATAGCGATTACTGAGATTAAAATATGAAAAACTTAAATGAATTCACTGAGTACTATGCAATAAATAAAATACCCAACACCAAAAACCATTTGGGCTAGGGGTGGGCAGGACCAAATTGGGGATCGAGAATCGAACCGGACCAGACCAGCGGGTTCAGTCTGGTTTCGATCCCAGGGTAGTGGACTACGGTCCGGTCCTCGGTCCAAAGTACATGGAACAGAGGGAAGTCTGTTCGGTCCTCGGTCCACAGCCCAAATTCCTAAAGAACCGGGACCGGATTGAAGGACCGATTTTAAAAGTCTCTCCATTTTTCATTTCAAGCTTCAGTCTTCGGTTCTAAATCCCTAATTCAGATTCTAGAACACCCGACTCCCAATCCCGACCTCCGAATGGTGAACACCCGACTTCCGAACAGCAAAACCGCCACCTCCAACCCCCAACCTCCCTAGTTTGCACATTGTGACCTCCGAATTTGCGGGTTACGACTTCCCTTAGTTGTCGAGCTTCAGATTTCCCGAATTTGGCAGTTATTGAGCTTCAAAATTCCCATTTAGTCGTCGAGCTTCAGAATTCCCGAACACCCAACCTCCGAATTTAGGAGTTGTCGAGCTTCAAAATTCCCAAACACCCGACCTCCAAATTTGCAAGTTGTGACCTCCCTAGCCCCTGCCCCTACTCCATGCGAGTTGCGACCTCCTTGCTCGCCTGCTCCGAATTTGCAGCTTGCCTCTGCTAGGGGTGGCCAATTTTACTCCTCGACTCAGTGCTCACTATATGTTCAATATTGTGACCTGTGACTTTAGTAATTGTGTAATGCTTAATGTTTATTGCTTAATTTTGTTTGGATAAAATGTTTAATCTTAATTTTGCGTAAAAATTGCAAACGCTTCTAATCCTAGGTGCTCACTGCTCCCTTCTCCCTGCTCGGCTGCTCCAATCTTGAAAATTGCTCATTTTATCTCACTGTATGTGTTTATTCTTTATTATGTAATTTTTGTGTTAGTAAAAATTAGGTCTAGTGGGAGACTTTTCAGAGCTATTGACCAAGTGCATTCTATTTTTGTTTGCTGTTTAGAATTTTATATTTTTTATATTGTGTAATTTTATATTTGTGAATTTGTGGGGTTGCCTTGCTGTGAATCCAAATCAAATTAAAGATTCTGTTGATTAATGTGTTGGTTGTTTAATTGTATGTGTTGTTTGTTGGCTATTGATTAGTGTGCTGTTTGTTGACTATTAATTAATGTTGTAAGTTGTTTGTTCAATGTGCTTTTGGACTATGGTAGAATAGATCCTTTCAAAAGTGAAAGTTTGCATGTGCATTCAAAAAAATCTAAGTCTATGGCTTGGCTTCACTTCAGTAAGATACCAAGAACAGATCAAGCAAAGTGTAATTATTGTGCGTAAATATATGCAGCACACCCAAGAAAGAATGAGATTTCAAGTATGATAAAACATATCAAAATATGCAAAAAGTATTCACGAAATGTGGATCATAGGCAACCAACTTTGTCTTTTAAAACCCTTGGGGGCAAGAGTGGTAGTATACCCATATTTACTATAATGGGTGCAAGAGAATATCTAGCTAAGATGATTATAATCGATGAATTGGCATTGAAAGTGGTAAAAGGAATTGGTTTCAAAACATTTTGTCTATATCTAAATCCGAAGTTTATCATGTCATCTCGAAAGACAATAACAAGAGATATTCAAGACATATTTCAGACAGAAAAACAAAAGTTGAAGAAGTATTTTTTTTCAACATCACAGAGGGTGTGTTTGACCACTGACACGTGGACCTTTATTTAGAATTTGAATTACATAGTGCTGATATGTCATTTCATTGATCAAAACTAACATGTGCAAAAAAAGATCTTGAATTTTTATTTGATTTTGAACCATAAGGGTGAGACCATTGGTAAGGAAATTGAAAATTGTTTGCTTAAATGGGAGCTTGAGAATGTTATCACCATCACCGTTGACAATGTGTCTTCCAACGACGTCGCTATCTTTTATTTGACGAAAACAATTAGAAATTGGAAGAAGTTAATTTTAAACGGCGATCATATGTACATGCATTGTTTTGCATATGTCCTGAACTTGATTGTTTCTGACGGTTTGAAAGAACATCAAACGTCCATAGCTAGAGTAAAAAAAGTTGTAAAGTACATAAGGTCTTCTATAAAAAGATTGCAATAGTTTAAAGCCTGCGTTGATGCAGTGAAAATTACTTGCAAATGTAGTTTGTCGCTCGACGTTCCTACTCATTGGAACTTAACATATTTGATGCTGGCAAATGCTGAGAAGTTTGAAGCAGCATTTGAGAAACTTGCAGAGAATGAAAGCTCTTTTGTACAAGAAATGGGAGTGGAAAGTGCACTCACAATGGACGATTAAGAATCCATTCGAGAATTTATTAAATTCTTAGAGACATTTTATAAAATGAAACTTCATGTTTCTGCTTATCTGCATATTACAACAAATATGTACGTAGGCGAAGTCTGCAATTTGAAGCTTGCTATTGAGAAATATAGTAACGGCGAGAATATAACTCTAAGACGAATGACCAATGAGATGATTAAAAAATTTGATAAATATTGAGGATCGTTCGAAAAAATAAACACGTTTGTCTATGTTGCACTCATTCTTAATCCAAGCTGTCAAACAAAATTTTTACAGCATTGTTTAAACATTTTATTTGGAAGTGAAAGAGCTGTAAAATACGTAAAGCAAGTAGAAGATGTAATTCAAAGGTTGTATACCGAATATAAAGGTGATACAACCAATGAAAACTAGCCTTCTAGCAGTAGTAGTTAACAAAGATCTCCAAAGTCAATGAGTTGTTTGGCGCAAGCTCGTTCAAGTGCAGTGTATTCTATGTTTTATGATCTAGACAATTCTTCTGAGATAGGTGATGAAACTACTGAGTCAGAAATTGATCTATATTTGTCTAAGAAGTTAGAGATTGTTTAAGATAGTTATGACATTTTATCGTGTTGGAAGAGGCACTCCGAGAAGTATCGAATTTTGAGAGTCATTGCGAAAGATATATTGATCATTCTCATTTCTACGGTGACATCAAAATCTGCTTTTAGTTGTGGTGGTCGTGTTCTTGACACTTTTTGCAGTTCTATAATTGTTGAAGTTCTGATATGCTCACAAAATTATATCAAAACTTTCAATTCTTTTAAAGTTTCTACAGATGATTTACAAGATAGTAGTACTACAACATTTACACTTATACAAGAAGGTTCGAACATTTTAATATTTATTTATTTTACATATTTATGTCTAAAGTCTAACTTAGTGATTAACTAATGTCTTCGATATTGTCATTTTGTCGATATCGTTGACATTGACCCTTCCGATGATAATTTTTTCGAAGTTCAAGATGACATATCGATGACTTGATATTGTGGTTGTGACAATTATTTAGATTGATTGTTTAGTTGGTCCCATGAAATTGACTGTATATTTGGATTTATTATTTAGATTATACTTTTAAGTTTTAAAGTAATTGGATTAATTTTGGATGTTGACTTTAGTTTCTTAACTTGCATTTTAATGTTTTGACTATGTACTTGGATTTTTTTTTTTTTTGATGTTGTATATATTAGTTTCTTATAGTACATACTTAGATTTATTTTGGATGTTATATTTTTTTTCATTTTAATGTTTGATTGTTAAATTTAGATTTTTAGTTTATATGTTACATATTTATATTTATTTTAGATGTTGAATTTATTTTGTTGTATTTACTGTTTTTTAAAATTTTATCATTTTTCTTAAATTTTTAGTTTAAATAAAAAAACCTTGGGCAGAATCGGGTCTCGAGATCGACCTGGTTTTGCTAGCACCAATTTTGATTTCGAAATAAAAATCCTGAAACTAATCGGGTTGGTTTCGATCCGAGCTCGGAACCGGATCGAACCAGCTCGTGCCCACCCTTAATTTGGGCATCAACTCAAAATGAACAATTACTAGTGAGATCAGAAATCTACAATATTGTATTAACAAGAGTGATACTTCACAACAAGGTCAAATTATCCACAGCTCCGAAATTAAGAAATAACCAGGGGCAAACTAAGCAACAAATGAACACATGATGAATATTAATAAAAAAAATCAGGAGTAGGTAATGAATTAGTTTATATGAAAACTAGACAATTTCAGCAAGTTTTACCATTTTTATTTATTTTCTCTAGTTGACATGAATATATTTTAATTAATTTTTTCAAATATAAGTATTACCACAATATATACTCTTTAAAATTTTCAAACAATAATATCTTTTCATGATTAACACATTTTTTAATTATATCAATCTGTCAATAGACTTTAAAAGCGAATATAATTGACTTTTTGATTACCAAACTCTATAAAGAATATTTGATCAAGATGATTGTCATCGGTCAATTATAATAAAATGTAATCGAATTAATTCATTGGCTACAATTATTAATTTGTGGATAAGTTGCAATATATTTCTATTTTTTGGTATTAATTTTCTTAAAATTTTATTTCTCTCATTGATCAATCTGACGGTGGATAACAAGTCAAACTAACATTTGTCAATATAGTAACACTAATCAAGGTCTCTCCTTGATTGCTTGAAAACATCAATTGCAACCGTATGAACACGTGTATGTTTCTCCATAAAATGATAATTATGACAATAACAATAATAATAATGGTAGGTGGTCTATGAAAATTTATATTATATTTTATTTATTTTATATTTTTAATGTTTTTTACAAGAACTACTCATGTGTTAGCTAGAAATTAAATATATGCATAGCTAACTAGCTATGATAATAGTGAAGGATTTTAACCTCGACATTGTTGAGAAAATAAATATTTTTAATAAATGAACTCGACACATGTATGATTAATTAAATCTCAATTATTTATATGGTTTTAATTTACGGAAATATTAAGATTTAAACACATTATTATTCCAATTAAATCTCAAATTATACCGTCACCCTAAAAGCTATTATTTAATTGCCATTTTCCAATCATTGGAATCGTCAGGTCAAGAGCTTTGAGACGAAAGAATTTGCTTACAAGTTGTTAACATTCTCTGAGATTAATTTTTTTTTTTTTTCGTTAATTTACCTTTATTTTGTTTCTAAAAATTCAAATAAATTATTTATTTATTTTGGGATGAATATCTCCTAAATTATTTATCTATTTTGCCATTTTCCAATAAAAAATAATTACTATTACAATTTCCAATCATTGAAAAATATAATAGTAATTATTTTTGACGGATAACTACTTTTAATTTGATGAAAATGAGTATAATGGTTATTGCAAAAATAATTTAATTATGAACAATAAATGAAACAATACTCATAATATAAGAATTTTAAAGCTTTTATTTTATTTTTTTCTCATTTTCTTTCAACTCATACAATATTTTCTATTTTTGGCTTTAAATAGCATTCCCTAATGGCTTATTCTCCAAGGTTTCCCATATCATCACAGTCCTCTCTCTCTCTCTCTCTCTCTCTCTGACTCTCTCTCTCTCTCTCTCTCTCTCTCTCTCTCTCTCTCTCTCATGGGGTGTGAAGCATCAGAAAAGCCAAAACCAAAACATAGAAAAGGGTTATGGTCTCCTGAAGAAGACGAAAGGCTGAGAAACTATATCACCAAGTATGGCCATGGCTGTTGGAGCTCTGTTCCCTTGAGAGCTGGTGAACTTCCCATTTTTATCAACACCCATTTGATTCCACCATAATTCATCATATTGAGTTTTTCATTTTTCGATTCAACTGTTGTATGATTTCCTGGACTTTGTTCGGTGGAATCGAATCTTTCCCGCTAGAACAGTCGGAGTTGAATCTCTTCTTGCGGAAAACGATAAACTATCTGCAATTACCTTTATTACAAGCTTTTATTTTTATATAATATTTTGAAGTACCGACAAGTTAAAACTCATTCTTTGCATCAGCAATGCTAGCGTTTGATTGGAAGCAATGATGTTGAAATCGAGATTCTTTTTTTTTTTTTGCTTATTTTATGTGAATTATTTGATAATATTCTCATTATTTTCTTTTTTTTTTAGGGTTGCAAAGGAACGGGAAGAGTTGCAGATTGAGATGGATTAATTATTTAAGGCCTGGATTGAAAAGAGGGATGTTTAACCACCAAGAGGAGGCTGCCATTCTCTCTCTTCACCATAAACTTGGAAATAAGTATGAAGAAACTCTCTCTCTCTCTCTCTCTCTCTCTCTCTCTCTCTCTCTCTCTCTCTCTCTCTCTCTCTCTCTCTCTCTCTCTCTCTCTCTCTCTTCCATTTTAATGAAGAAGATGAATTTTCCAGGTGGTCTCAGATAGCTCAGCATTTGCCTGGAAGAACAGACAATGAAATCAAGAACTTCTGGCATTCATACTTGAAAAAAAAGGTGGCAAAAGCTGAAGAATTAGACAATCAATCTAAAACTCATTCCACAAGTTCATCAGATCCCACCACAAGCTCTTCATCTTCTCTCCAAAACCCTACCTTTCAACTGTTTCAGTGCAGTAAAAAACCAGAAACAGCTTTTGAAAACTCCATTCCTTCTTTCCCCAACGATTTCTCAAAAGAGAGAGACACTTGGCCGAAGTTCTTCTTCGCAGAATGGCTACCCGAAGACCACCTCCATTTTTCTGAAGAGGCAGCAAATGGGTTTGATCAGAATTTGAATTATCATCAAGCTTTTAGCCATGGCGGCGGCTTCTCTAACGAGGGAGGGGCTTTGGGAATTGAATTATATGAACACATAAGCAATCCCCAGACGGAGATTATGAATCCACAGTTCATTTTGGACGATCAATTTCAAAGTGGTTTAGTGAATCTTGAATTCCACCTCAACAATGATTTGATTTATATATAATTTCCAATTTTAAAAATTTCATGGGAGCTTATTCTTTAAGAATCGTTCTTAATCCAACGATCAAAGCGTACAGTTCTTGTGCTGGGCATTTGAAATCGAAGATGAACAAGACCTAATTATGCTTAAAATTTGAATAATCAAAAAAATAAGTACGATTAGTGGTTGTTCTTCCTCTCATGGAGTTGTTTCTTCCCAAATGCTTGCTTCAAATAATTCACATGTTTCAATTGATGTAAAATATGAAGAAATTAAATTTTTTTTTTGTTTCGTGTTTGTGTATAGTAATTTGCTTTCGTATTGTAAGATAATATTAAGAAAATAAATTATTTAATTTGTATTAAAATAGGAGAAGAATATAATATATTTAGGATTTTTATTTTCTCCAGCCCAATCTCTTCTTTTGGGGCGTATTTTTTGTTAAGCCCAATAAAAATTATTGCTCTTATATATTTGTTTTTCATAAGACTAAGAGTAATAAAAAATTTAAAAGTGTATTTTTGTTGGAATACACAATATATTAAAAAAATTAATGAAAAAAAAATATTTGTATTCACAATTTCGACCATAATTATTCATTTCTTTCGTACTCCAAAAGGGACCAGAGATAAAATTGTGAAAGACCCAACCCAAAAACCAGATCGAACTATTCAATCCTTAATTTAGTTTATTTATATAATAAGTAGTAGAAGATTTATATGACAAATAAAACCCCGGATATGAATCAAAAAGACTAAAAGATAAGTCCATTAGTGACATAAAATAATATAATGATTTTCTTGCATTATCCAATTAATAAGTCAAAAAATAAATGGCCCGATAGAAGTTAAATAAATTAAAAGTTTACAAATTTTCATTAAAATCCAATTTTTTGAATAAAAATAAATTTACAAGGAAAATTAATAAAAAAGTAATGCTGCATTTACCTTTTTATTCTATCATTTTAAAAATACACGCTTACGTGTCAAACAATAATTGACGCAATTAATGTCATAAATTATCAATAGTTAATTTATTATATTAATTGCATTAATAATTGTTTGACACGTCAGCGTGTATTTTAAGATAGTAGAACAAGAAGATAAACGTAGCATTATTCATAATAAAATAAGGTAAACTGCACGCATAATTTACTCACGAGTTGACAAGTGATAATCATTCTTATTAAATCTTGAAATGAAAAAGTCATTTGGGATGAACTAATTAAACTCAATATAAATTAATTAATTATATTCAGTTTGATAAAACAACATTTTATTCTTTCTTTTTTAGAAAATGTACAACAGTACACTATTCAAAAAATAACTCACTAACATGTGGTATATATTAATATGAACCTTTTTGTAAATTTGTAAAAATTTAAGTAAAAATAGAGTCACTCACGGACTCCGAGCACACTATATCATAGACAATAAAATAGTGATACTCAGTGATCGCAAAAGCTACGAAAAATGTTGTAATCAGTTTTATAGTTTTGCACTTAGAGACATAACACAATCAGTTGTTCCATTATTTTAGTTAAAAATAAAGATTTTCATATCGAAAATGTGCTTAAAAGAGAATATGCATGAAAGAATAATATAAAAATTTAACAAGTATTTTATATAAAATAAATGAATTAAAATATAATTTAGAATAAAATGTGCAAGAATAAATATAAAATAAATCTCTACCTCACGGCGAGTCTACCAAAAATCAAAGTCAAAAACTAAAATCCAAGTCCAATATTGCACGAGACCAAACAAATGTTTTAAGCCTCGAAATCTAAACATCATACTAATGTTGATTAGGATTAAGAATCCAAAATTTTAAAATCCAGATTTTTAAGCCCAAAGTGATCCAAGAACGATCGGGTCGAAAAATAAATTGTCTAATTATCCAAAAGCCCAAACCCAAGGTTTTTAATTAATTTTTTGAACCTAACCCAAAATAAGATTATCCAATATTGGGTTAAATTGTACAATAAATTTTAAAATATTTCTCTAAAATAATTTTGGTAAAGAGGAATTAAAATTTTTGGTCAAAACAGGACTAAATCACGGCTCAAAAGCTGCAGAACCACCGCGACCCAACAAAAGTCGAATCACAGCCTACACACAGACGCAAAACATAGTCCGCATACAGACTGACTCAACATTATCTTCCTTGAAGTTGACATTGAGTTTGTGTCTTTTTTCCGCCGGAGGTCACCCAACCCTCTGTTTTCCAAGATCAATTTCTCCAATTGATTACCCAAATTCAACGGCTTAAAATGCATCGAATCCAACAATAGCTACCAACATAAAGTTGTTAGATATTTTCTTTAAAATCCAAAACTTGGATAACATAACTGTGGCCCATGTGTACAAATTAAATGGTGGTTTAATAATATTAAGTGCTTAAATTCTATTGGTCAATTCATTAAAGTATTTTTTTTAAATTAATTTGATGGAAGCTAATTTTTAACGAATTAAAAAGAATTGGTTTTCTCTCCACAAAAAAGACAAAAAAGAAAACGAAAAGAAGATAGTTTCTTTTCTATCAAAACTATCTGAAAGCCTCAAGAGTCAAGAGAAATAAACCAATTTCTTGATGATTGAATTGATTTTCAAAATCTAATAATGGATCAATGTACGCTCTCTCTGTTAATTATGTTTGTGAAAATCAATTTGTTAAAGATCTTAATATTTAGATTTATACAGACAATTAAAGTTGTTGATTTGTATAATTATGAGAACCCAAAATTATGAATGTATAATATGTGGTATTAGAGCCTCAAGTTTGATTTTCCATTATGAGTTTTATTTTGTTAATCACATGTTTATCCGCTGCCTAATGTTTAGTGATTAATAGTATAGACTTCTATCAAACTTAGAATAAATAATCTGTGAGATCAAGAGATTTTGGGATTATTAATTTTCACCACGACATTGTTTACACTGGTTACTGTTCATGACGGTTATTGTTCACGCCGGTCACTGTTCACCGCATTACTGTTCACGCCGGTCACTGTCCATGCCAGTTACTGTTCATTTCCGAAAATATTGAACTAATTTATTGATGTTATGGATCAAGATATTATTTACAGTTACATGATTATTTAATTTGATATCTAAATTATATATAATTTGTTAGTCACCAAAATGGGCGAATTAGAAAATATTTCTCAAATATCAAATTAAATAAATTCAATTACTCATATTTTATGTGATACTCGCTAATAAGATAACATGATGACAATTATAATTTTGACATGAGTGTATTGATTTTTATAATTATAAAATATTTCGAATTACTCAAAGGTTGATTGGTTATTTTATAATTATGAATATAATT
>CM039528.1:9854616-9887136 GCA_022433055.1 Begonia peltatifolia
AATGTGTTGACGGTGAGGATATGGGCAGTGGTACCGCGGATCCTACTAGTGTGTGGGCCGGTGCAACACCAGTCGCGGATCCTACTCGAGGGGTGGGCCGGCTGGGCTGTCGCGAAACGTGTGTGTGTGGCAACTGTGGCCCCGTGCTGGGGAGGCTGGGACGGGGGCGACGTGTCAGGGTGTAGAGTGGCGCGAGGTACACCCTTACCCTGATGTGGTTGCCGTGTAGTGACGCGTGGGTGTAGCTTGTGGGCCTCGTTGCTGGGGAGTCCGGGACGGTGGTGACGTGTCAGGGTATAGGGTGGCGTGAGGTTCCTCCTTACCCTGGTGCGGCTGCACTACGCGTCACAGATGTGACAACATGAGTGTGAGTGTAGAGACTGCATGTGATAGGATTGCATTGTCGGCTTTTACTTTCATATCGCATTACTTACTGAGCGTTAGGCTTATGTTGTGTGTTCTGTGGTGTAGATGCTGACGATACCGCTGGTGAGCCTCGAGAGCCTAGTCCAGAGGCGTAGGATGGTTGGCGGCGTGCACCCGAGGCACCGGATGGCGGATTTTTGTTAGGGCGACCCGACCCGTGGTGGTGGTAGGTGATAGTGGATTTATCTTTTCATGATGGGTATTTGTGTAGATAGCGGGGTTGTATAGACATTGATCTTTTGAGATTGTATAGAGGAGTTGTAGTGTTTTGGAGGACTTTCTTCATTTCTATTTGATGGGTTCTTATTGTCTTCTTACTCTGATTTGGTTATGGTGATTTCTCTGGATGATGGATAGATAAACATTGTTGGATTATGGTGAATTGTGTGCAGGGTTTAAATTTTGGGATAGTCAGTTTTTAGCCGTTACTCTGCCGAAATTCCGGGAGAGAGGATGGGAGTCGAGGAGATACGAAATAGGTTGAGGTGTGAACAGTAAATGCTAGAAAAAGGTAGATGAGCGTGGAAGTGTGGCGTGATCGCAGGTGCGCGGGGCACGCGGCCCTGCGGGTGCACACGGGTCATGCGGCGCCGGGTGAGGGCGTGCGCGCGGACGTGCTGTACAGAGGCAGGGTGCGTGGGGCACGCGGCGCTGTGAGCGTGCGCGAGATACAGTGACGTTGGGGTTGGCACCGCGATGGTGTACGCGGGGTGTCGGAGTAGGGACGCGAGTTGTTTTTTTTTGAATCGAGTCAAAAAAAATTTTCCTACTCACAAATGTTCTTTTGAAAATGATTTGAAAATGAAAGGGGTATTGAATTGAGTTAGTTGTGTCAAGTGTTAGTGTGTGTGTGTAGTGTGTAGATGTACTGTAGCGCACCGAGAACGCGGGGTTTTCTCGGGGTGTTACACCTATTAACTCACAGTAATTTTTTTTTATAGTTTCATTTTCTTATGTGCAGGAATTTTCGGTACGCGGTCGCGGCAGAGAAACTGCCTAATAATTGTATTGTAATAATTATTTAGTTATCTAATTTTTTAAAAGGTGGCTCAACTTGTAAATCATTATTTTAGTTGAATAATGTTTATTTATATTCGTTTATTTAGTTTTTTCAATTAATAATTAATTGTATTGTTTATATATATATATTTATTTATTTATTTATTTTTTAAATAATGTATTTATTTAGTTTTTTCGAATTACTTATACTTATTCGAATTGCATGAAAAGTATTTTATTATATTTATTAACAAATTGCATGACATTATATACAAAAGAAAAAGCTAAAAATTATACATCAAAGTCGTTGCCGTCTCCGTCTCCGTCTTCGTCTCCGTCCCCTTCTCCTCTCCTTCGCCGTCTCTTTGTCTTCGTCGTCGTCGTCTGCGTCTGCACCTCCGTCTCTCATCTTCTTCATCAATCCTTCATACGAGGAGTTGCATTTGTTCCTGCTGGTTTTGCTGTATCTGAATAATCTGTTGCAAGTCCTCGTGGTGCGTCTGATGAATCTGATGTATTTGACGCTGCATCTCATACATGTGATGGTTGCTTGCCTCCCACAACTCATACATTTGTTGGTGGTTTGCTTACAACATCTCATTACTTGTCTGCTGCGCCTCATACATTTGCTACATTAATTCTCTCATATCCCATGTGCTATCGGGCTGCTCATGTGGGGACAATGGTGGCGCGGTAGTCTCCTCCATCGGCGCTGCCTGAGAGGTGGAGGTGGAGGTGGAGGCTCTCTGATCGCTTTTCAGCATCCAAACGTCATTAGCTTCGACAAGACTTATTCGAGTCAAATGAGTAGTGTCAAATATGTCGGTAGATTTGGGAGCTATCCTTCGCTCGCCAACCGCTATCTGAATGCCAAATTCTTCGACGATCTTCATAATCAAGGTCCCGTAAGGGAAACTCGCCTGCGATGTCCGGCCTACTTCAATCATGTGACTTAAAATCAAGAAGCCAGGGTAGAAAAACTTCCCGTTGCACAGTTTTTCCATGATATACAGGTCCATCCAGCTCACAAGATTTCGATGTCCATCTCGCGTCAGAATGGTATGAGCTAGCATGTTGCGCAGAATTCGACCTGTGACATTCAAATCTCGTGTTTGTGGCTTCACGAACACCTCAATGTTGGCATTGATGTGAATTCGTCGGAGGAACTCGACTCCCTCAGGCAATGTGAAGAAAGAGCAGTATTAAGAAGCATGATAATATTGATCTGTATCCTCAACGTAAAATCTCAGCAATTGATTTATTATTTCCGACCACGTCGTTACCTCATTACCAAGAATTTTGGTAGTTAGCCTACTAATAACTCCATTTCTCCCGGCTGCTAGCAAGTTCGCGTAGAATAATCGAACTATTCTCTCACATACGTATCCCTTCAACGAATACATCCCGTGAAGGCCGATGTTGTCAAATATCTCTTTAATTCCCAATGTCTCCCAACCACTGAAGTCGACAGTCATGCAATGAGTAAGTTTACGTTTCACCAAATCATTCTCAAATTTACTTTCGCACTATCTATTCCAAAATTCCATGGCAAATATGTTGTCAAACCTGCCGTTGGAAAAGAATAAAACGGTGAGAATAATCATTGTAAAAAATAGTTATACAGCGTGGAGAGTACTGATCATGATAATTCCCAAGAAAGATTGTAATGGACAATCTCCTTAGACAGAATTACTTTTCCAAGTAAGTTCATAGGAAAGACTGGAGGGGTCACAAACGGTCCCACTTAAATTCCAGCCTCCTTAGACAGAACTTACTTACACAGTACAATTATACCACTGCGAAAATAAATAATTTACCTACAAAAAAAAAGGTTACCTCGTTTAAATATTAAAGTACCTAAAAATCGTAACAAATAACATATTGAATTATAAAAAAATTCAATTACATGATTAATGTGAGCGAAAATAAAAGTGACTAAATATCGTAACTGATAAATAAAT
Source organism: Begonia peltatifolia (assembly GCA_022433055.1). Lineage (NCBI taxonomy): Eukaryota > Viridiplantae > Streptophyta > Magnoliopsida > Cucurbitales > Begoniaceae > Begonia > Begonia peltatifolia. Next base: position 9,858,003 of record CM039528.1, read on the forward strand.
GAAATATACAAAAATTAAATTACCTGAACATCGTATCTAATACATAAATCAAATATAAAAAAATTAAATTAGATATTTTAAAAATTAATGTTAGCGAAAATCAATAAATAAATAAGCAGTGTAATTGATAAATAAATAAATATTTACGTTTTTCGTTCGAAACGAGCCGAAATACCGTCAAATAAAGAAAACGATCGAAAGAAAGTATTTGATAAATTTTTAGAGGTGTGGTTTGAATGGAAATGGAAACCCCTATTGTGATTGGTTCACATTAATTAATCTTATATACTATTTATAATTTATCTTATTTATTCTATTAAATAATTAACTATCGTAATTTCATCTACCATTATTCTTGAACACTAACTAACACTGGAGTCAAAAAAACACGTATAATTATAAGCAAAATGTCACGTTTTTTTCAGAAAAAATCACACATTAATCTTAGTCCAAACATTATATACACACGAAATTCCTTATTCTGCACGCTAAAAAACAAAGAACAGGATGAATCTTCACGAATAACACGTCTAGATTAGGAAGGGAATCAAACATACTTTCTAAACACAAATTTTCGCGAGAGAAAATGAAGAAATTCAGAAGCAGCCAAGCAGCTTCTTGGGAGCAGTTCCAGTGGCTCTGTATTTGGCTGCACTCTCCTCAGCTTTTAGAAGCTGTTCTCCCTTCTGCGCTTCTATTATTGCTCTCTTCTCCTCTGCTTGCTTGTGTATGTCAGCCATTTTGTTCTTCATTTTCTCTATGTATTCTGCCTTCTTTTTCTCCAGCTTCTCCTGCTAACTACATTTTAATATTCGCTCTCCCGAAACAATATATATTTATGCGCGTAGAACATAATATAACTCAACCCTATTGTGGCCTGACCCGAACGATATAAGTTCATAACTTTGGGCCATTTTCATTTCGAGCCGCAAGAGATCTACTATTCTTTGATTTCAATTAATAACAAGATTCTTAAACTAAAACAAGGGGATCGCCGATAATTTTGCACACGAGGGTTTATTTCTTGATTTGTCTCGTCATTAATAAATTAATTGATGTCACACATGCAACGCCTAACCACAAATTCGGGCTAGTAGACGAAATGACGACTTATTGTAACTATTTACAATCTTAGAGAGATTTACTACACCAAAAGTTAACATATTGATTCCCACATATGTCGCGTTTTTTGTTCTTACCTCGATTTTCTTCAAATCGGCATCAATAGTTGCTTTCTTGCTTTTCTCCCAAGATCCAATTTCAGATAGCTTCTTATGAGCTCTGCTCAACATGTTCCAAATATCAAAAACACCCCTTAACTTCAGTTCATAAAATATCATGAAAATCTTACTTGTTCTCTGCTTTTGACTTCTCACTTTCTTCCCATGCTCTGATTAGTGACATCCTCTTCTCTGTTGCAACTCTTGCTAGCACAGCATCTATGCAGATATACACAATGGTTGGCTCATAAGTTGTTCTAATTCTTTGACTGGTTTTTCGTAAAAAATGTTCATTATCTGCCTCTCGGATTATCGTTTTAGTCTACTTTATTATCGATCTTGATACGAGTGATATTTTAATTTCTAGATAATTTTGTTCTTGTAGTTAATTACCTCGGTTGATCGAACCTTCCTCGGTACTTTTGACTTCAACCGATTCAGTAATCTCTGCAGAAAAACAAGATGAAAAAGAATTAAAATTAAACAAAAATAACTAATTAAGCTTCTTTTTAGGCTAAGTTTAAGGGTGGAAATCAATGGCCTAAGCTTTTAGTTAGTGAGAATCTCTCTTTCCTATTATTTTGCAACAAATTTTCTTAGCTCATTTTCTCGAGAAACAAACACTCTCCTTACTCAATTATGTATAATCAAGACAGATTATTAATTAAAAAATCAACAATAAATAACTCCAAACCAGGAAAATTTGAGATCTGGGTGTTGTATAAGAGAAAAAATTAAAAAATATATAATTTTAATTTTAAAAGAAAGAAACAATTCCAAACCATCCCTGAGAATTTTCTCTAGAAACTTTTGAGATCTGTTTCGCAGCAACCAAACAGGAAGTTGCCTAGGTTATTTTGAAAAGAAAAGAAATCACAATTTAAAGACACATCTGTAAATAGCTTCGATCAAAACCCAAACAAAAAAAGAATTTAGATTTGTTGATTTTCCCATCATTTTCTCACCAACCAGACAAGAAAAGGGAATGGAGCCAAAATGAAAAAGATATAATAAAGTAAAATATTTGAAATAAAGGGTGATGATAAATTACTTTCAACAACGACAAGGGCCTTGGAGTCGTCCGGCTTCTCATCGGAAGGTGGTGGAGGAATGACCGATTTCTCTTCGGCGACGTCTTTTGGAGCCTCCTCCGCCGGCTCCGGCGGAGGGTCGGATGATGGTGTTTCGGATTCAACCTTTTTGTGTTCTTCGTCTGCCATGACTGACTGAAACTCAGAAAGATAATAGCTCTGCAAGTACAGCGACAATACACCAAATCTTAGAGAGAGAAAGAGAGAGAGGAGAGAGAAGGTTGATGAGATATTATGGTTGATAAATGGAGAGAAGATAACTCAACTGTAAGCAGAAATCGTAGAGCTTAGCTGGATGGTTGGTAGATATCCCATTGCTATGAGTTGGCACTCTACGCAACATAACAGTGGGTTTCTCATTATTTTTTTATTACTATTTTACCCCCACGACTTTTTATTTTCTGTTTATTATCTTATTGTTAGTGACACTCTCTAATTCTAATCACTGTAAACTTTTCTTTGTAATAATAATAATATTATTAAACATATGGCCTCAAAGTATGAAATCAGGGATGGACAAAACTAGACCGTTTATTTTAATCGGAACCATCAAAGTTTAGGGATGATTTGATCTGGTTCTCACAGGATTTTTATTTTTATTATACGATCAAACTTGAACCGGGTCAAAATTGAATTGTATCTCACGAATTTGTTTAGCTAGATTCTTAATATTCACAATTTCAGTTTAAAAAATTACAATTCTCAAATCGTAATTCAATTCAGCCTAAAAATTAGGCAATTGATAGAGCTGATAATTGAGTCACATGTTATCTCGAGCATGATTAGGAACACATTTTTGTAGTAAGCACCAAACCCTTTTCCAATCGGTGGTTGATTTCTTCGAGCCCGATTCCCTCTTTTCAAACTGAATTTAGTAGCATCACTAGACACACCAGAAATAATTTGCAAACAAGAAAAAAGAATCAAAGATTCAAAACGGCAGCGTATATGATGACTGTTCATGAATATTCCTTGAATGATTGGAGCTTGGGATATTCATGGCAATGAAAGATGACGACATCATTCTTATGGACTGATCTGAACGTGACCCATAAACCTATCGCTGTCTATCCAGGCCATTGTGGGCCCTCTCCATTTTTATATAAATAAAAAAAAAAAAAAAAAAAATTCAATTCTAACTCTATTATAGAAAATTATTTGTCGTTTCATCTGTAACTTTTTTTTTTTCACTCAGACTCTATCGTATACGTCATTAGCATTTTAAACATTTTTGTTTAATTTTCGTTAAATTGATCACGTGCATAACACGTGATTTTTTTTATATTTAAAAATTCTAAAATTATAAATTAATTTAAAAAAATAATAAATAGTATTCAATTTACTTGAAATTTTTACCAAATATTTACCACATTATGGACCGGTAACCTAAAAATTTTCGTGATTTTCTAATACTTGTATAATTTATTATAATTATATTATAAACTAATTAACTAAAATTATAATAAATCATACAAGTATTAGAAAACCACGAAAAGTTTTAAATTATCTTCTTATAATGTGCTGAATATGTAATAAAAATTTTAAGTAAATTGTAAATCGTTTGTTATTTTTTTTAAAATTAATTTATCATTTAACATTAGAAGACGATCGATCTAATTGAACCGACTGTGCCCTCACATATCTACTGCAAAAGCACGTAATTGCTTAGAAGAGATAAGAAAAATAGACTTTTTTGAATAAAAAAAAATAGAAACAAAAAAATCTGAATATCTCAATCATTATCGATTTAAAACCTTAGAAGATTTAAAATTCTAATGTATCAATCATTATGGAGTTAAAATTCTAATTAAAAATGGTCATGAACATCTGCGACAGAACCATAGAAGATTTGACAAATATAGACACCTGCAACAGACACAGGAAGAGTATCTTGGAAGTCCAAACCCCATATTAACAAGAAAAGTAACCAAAAATAAAAAGGTAAAAAAAAAGAGGGGAAATAGCTCTTCCTCTCTCTCTCATCGTTGTATTGATATTTAACTAAAAAGTAATTGACAACCACAAAGCCATGAGGGGACCCCTTAACACAGCCAAAAGTACTATAAATTAATTCAAATGCTTTTGCTCTACAAAATATCCTTTTTTTTTTTTTATATTCTTTTATCTCCAATTTTATATAATTATTTTAATTTTCTAAAGCAAAAAAAATATCTATATATATAAAGGAATTAGGTGAAAAAATCTATATTTTAACAAAAATAACTTTAACAATTTATATTTTAACATGAGATTATAAATGAAAAAGTAATATTCAAAATCACTTTCAAAATATGAATTGTTTAACGAAGAAGATCATAAAATTATTTTGTAAATAATTTTATTCTTAAAATATAAAAAACTTAGCAAAATCTTTTGGGCTTTGGCAGCCCATCTTCAAGAATAGGGGGTTAATCCCACTTGAAACATTTAAGTGAGATAGGAAGATATTAACTCTATGTTCTCCAGAAAAAAAAAAAAACTAACGATATTATATTTACTTAAATGTTTACCAGATGCTCAACATATCATGAGACGATAATTTAAAAAATTTTGTGATTTTTTAATATTTGTACGCTTTATTATAGTTTTTGACATTTGTTTTATAGAATATTATTTTAAAAAATTATAATTAATCTTATAAGTGTTAAAAAATTACGAAAATTTTCAAATTATCTTTCCGTGATATGCTGAATATGTTGTAAAATGTTTGAGAAAATATGACATCGTTTGGTATGTTTTTTGCTATAATTTTTTTTTATTTATGGTAATTAAATTTAACCGGTGATGACCGCTAATCGCCATTGATTCATTCTTGATGCAAGATGGTGGAAATAACAATAGTTGCTTAGAGAATTGAACAAGCTCAAAGCTATGGGAATCAAGACTCTCAATGACCAAGCTGTGACATCATGCAAGAGTGTGTCGACATTATCACCCGAGCTAAAGGTGTGATGACTCGAATGTATACGTATGAGCACGACTACGGAGCAAATCTCGAGTTGCGGGATAAATCTCGGGACCTAAGCTGAGTATAGGTAAATTCTGGACTTGCGTATACGTAAATTTTGGATTCAAATATAGGTAAATCTCGAGTCGTAAAAATAGGGTCGTCACAATCTCACATCGCTTGAGAAGTTATATGAAAATGAAACATATGTAAAGAAACTCTTCCAATATAGTAAGACACGTTTTACAGCACAATTGGTAACAGATCTCATAAAAATTCTGAAGTTAAAAGTGTTTCGACGAGAGCAGTACCACGTTGTGTGACCGACTGAAAATTTTTCACTAAACAAATTTGTGAAGAAAGGATATTGGAGTACGACCAAGTTCACAAAGCGAACAATATCTCACTAGAAAATGAAGTTTGTTATAAAAGGAACGAGAGTTAGTGTGTCACATAGGGAGGGTTTTAGAAGGTCACTGTGAACCTTTTTTTCCTAATTTTTGATAGAAAAATTTATACTCTTCGATCAATTTATTGAGATATGAGGTTAGACCTAATAGAAAACCTCGACTACCTCTCCAATTTTGAGAAAAAGGACCTAAGATTTGTACTCTACGATTTATTATAATTTTTTAAAATAATATTTTATAAAACACAAACGTAAAAAAATATTATAATTCTATTTAACTATTAAGAGAAAATTATAGTTACATATAATATATTATGATCATTATCACCACAAAAAAAAAAAATTACGCTACCATTATGATAACAGGAGAACCGAGACAGTACAATTTGTTATTGTGTGGAAAAGTTTTATATCTACGATGATTAAATCTAATGGATGAATACCCATTTTCTAAATCCGATTAGGATGAGTGCTAGAATGTTGTTTCAATATATTGACAATTAATGTTTATAATTAACTACTTTTGGTTTTTGATTTGCATATTAGATTAGAGTTTTCCAAGTTAAAGTTTACACGTCTATCTTGTTTTCAGATAACATTTCCAGAAATAATTATTATATATTTTTATTAGTTAAAATTTATACGTAACAATGAATTTAGTTGACAAATCGAGCATTAAATACGCAAAAATGATACAAATCTCACATTTTATTACGAAGCACAAATTGAAGTAGAACTAAATAATAGACAACTTGGATAAATCTAACTGACTACCCAACAGCTGGTGGGTAAATTTCCCGAACAAATACTACACATCATATCGTAGAATAGCTATGATCGATCTCGGTCTCGCCCGGCGATAAAGGCTGAGAAATGACAGACAATATCACAAAAAACCCGAACAAGATGGCGACAACTGCCGTGAAGTTGGCAAGCAAGGCCTCGGGGCTGTATTTGGCAAGTCCGGAGTGTTCTAGAAATGTAAGCTTCTCTAAAATTCCCACGGCTGCATTTCCAACTGCTAATATATAAACCACTAGACCAATTATCACATGCCAAGGAAGTGATGTAGCTTTCAGAGAGGTTGGCACGCCAGGAAATAGAAAGATTAGGAAGCCATAGATCCACTGCAAATGAAGAGAATAAAGGATAAATTAGTTCATTACAATACAATTAGGGTAAATTACAGTTTCATTTAAAGTTATTTTCTATTTATTTCTTCGTTGAAATATAAGATTCTATAGAATTCAAAGTTCTAAAAAAGTATACACATGAAAATGACTAATATAAGAACAATCGAATGTCGAGTCAAATCGTAGGGACCAATGACACTAGTGAATTAACGTAAATTTGACACATTGTTCACTACGATATCATAATTTTTGAACAAATATGCGATAATATATCTTTATTAATTTTAAGAATAATGCTATAATCTCGTTTTTATCTTCGGTTAAGTATACAAGTCTGAAATAATACAATGACAACAAAAAAATTTAATATGATTAACTATATTAATACGACACACAGTAAAAAAAAATTTGATTTATTAATGTAATAATTACCTGAAGGCCATAAAGGACAATGACGACGATGCCGATCCAAGAATGGAGGCTGTAGAGATTGGCAATTCCACTTTCATTGTGGAATTTAAAAGCAGCATATATTCCAATGCATCCCAATATTAGTGCTATTGCTTGGAGGATCATGTGGATTAATTTATTCACTTGTCTTTTAAATGGAAGTGATTTGTAGACCATTATGGCTGCATTATTCATAAATTATAACATAAGTTTAAAGAAGAAATTCACCTAAAAAGAAGATCAACCAAAGCTAATTACAATTGCATTAATTAATTACCGTCGCCTCCAATAAAGACTAACCCGATCAGCATTAGAACTGGATGAATCTGTCATGGAAAAAAGCAAGAAAACAATAACAGTTAAGGGTGGACAATGGTTTAGTTCAATTCAGTTTGGTTCAGTTCTATTCGATTTTGGTTTGGCACAGGGCAAAATTGAACTTGTTCTTCAAACAGTAACAAATTGAATTTTGAGTTCCCTTCAATAAAGTAGAATAATCTATCATTTTAAAAATTACAATCCACCAAATAAATAATTGAGAGATAAAGTTACTCTCAACTAATCGAATGGTCATTCGTTTTGAAAAGAGTAGTTGACCCAATACGTTTGATCGACCGGTCATGTATCAAAGTTACCTTTCGTAACTAGTATCGGTTTTCAACTTTCGAACCAAATTCGACCAGCCAAATCGAGATTCTAAATGCAACTTATGAGAGAGAATGGGAAGGAGAGAGTCTCAAATAAATCCAAAAAGAATTAAATATTACAAAACCAAAAAAAAAAATTGATTAGAACGAATAAGCATCAAAACCCCAATTGCACATGAAATTCCTTGGTTGGCACAATGCTATCTACTAGGGCTAATAAAAAATATGTAAGAATTAATAATATTTATCATATAATCTTACACTCTAATCACATTAATTAGTACCATTAATTTTTTATTTTAACAATTTAAAAATTATCTTAATTATTATCTCACCTAATGAATGACACGAGTATCAGGCATCACCACATGAATGCAACACCTATTTCTGCCTAATAATCAGCATTCTAAGATGTCATTAATATTATATTTAATAAACAAACAAACGTATATAATGTTTGGTGGGTTCTAGAACAAGTGTAAGGACAAGATATGGTAGTAGCTAGAGTTTTGATTATTTTGACGGGTGGCCTCCACGTGAAAGGCAGCTAACCTTACTCCTCACAAAATAATTAATCTTTAAATAAATCTGAATTACGAGTTTTTTTTTTTTATTATTTTATTAACTAATAAATTACATAGCACTCCACCATATCATTTTATCGAGTGGATTAAAGTAGAATCTGATTCTATTTCAGAAAAATGGGTACTAAAGAAGGAAACTTGAAAGCTTATAAAAGACCGTATTGCTTTAATATATGACTTTCTTTAATCCAATTCACAACACAAGCTCCAATGGGTATAAAATAATAGTGTTTTTCCTTTGCAAAAATTAAAACAAAAAATGTAATATTTTAGACTTATTTTATCATCAAAACTGAGAATTTTAAAAGAAAAGGGTAAATAAAGAAACCTCGAAACCTTTGAATTAAGTCCAACAGAAACTGCAGAGGAAGCTGTAAAACAAGTCTAATTTTACCATTTTCTTTCGTCTTTGTCTGGTTTGATCAAAACCCAAAATCAGAAAACAGAAGTAAAACAAACCAGTTGTAGAGAGAGAAACATACGTTGAAGATGTGGCTTTTGTCTGTGGACTGCCATGCGAGGCCTCCTAAGAAATCGATACACCAAATCAACACCATGATGATTCCTGCAATTGCAATGAATTGAGCAGCGATTGCGAACGTAAAAGCCTTCACCGACAAGGCCATCTTCTTCTCCTCCCTCGACTCAGTAATCTTTCTTTCTCCCTCTCTTTTCAAATCCGTCATACACCGACGGTTCGGTGGACTGGCTTTGAGTTTCTATGGCTTGTTCAACTTTGTTTAAACCGTCCGATGTGAATCTCCATCACCTTAATTATCGTGCCACGTGGGCGTTAATCATTTGTCGAATTATTGTTCCTGATTTTTTGCTTCGTGTCAAATACTTTACCTCTCATTTTACTGACCCGAGTTTTCAAATTTTCTAAAACTTAATTTTTGAATTAAAAAAATAAAATATTTAACAATAATGTTATGTGATTGATCTTATTATCTACTTCGTGTCAAATATTTGACCTCTCATTTTACGAGAATATGTTATTTAAAAACTGATTAAGCGTTTGTTCTTCATTTTTCTTTTAGTAATTCTCATCCAATTATAAGATTAACATTCCCTTAATTCTATATGAGACTAGAGCTAGACACATATTGATGAAGGGAGAGTTCAATAATCAGGCAGTAGTTACTAGTAAAGCAATTTGGGCGGGATATTATCAACAGCTATTTCAGGAAGAAACATGGACATTTCGCAAAATAATTGACGGGTTTACTAAAAAACGAAATGGCTTTTTGTCTTTTGTCAATTATGTTTTGTGGGATGAAGGGAAGATTCCTTAATACGTATGATCTACATTTTTCTATATTATTTTCTTATATTTCTTCATATTTATTTCCAATGTTAGTACTAGTATGTTAAACTTTTGTGAGCTGAAGTCATCTGTGACATCACAGCTTAATTATGAACTAGGGTTCCAAACTTCTCTCTTGTGCTTCACGTTATAATTGACCTAAACGTTACGATTAATAGGATAATTGACGGTGTTACATTTCAGAAAACTAATTTTTCTTTTTATTTCTTTACGAAAATTGAATTCACTGTAATCTTTACCGCGAGTTGCCGTCAATGTGTCCTTTCTTTCATTATCACAAAAATTTATTGTTTTAACTATTTAAATAATAGATACATCATCAATGAATGAATGAAAGAAAAATCACAAGTCACAAGTCAGCGTGAGATTTCAGCGTAGAATGGGAATGCACGTCTAGCTTTACTCTTTTTAAAAATATTTAAAAGTGAATACATGGAGTCTCTGCCCGCCTGGTACAAATATACTTTGAACAGAAACTTATTATGATTTTAATTTTAAGTTAGTTTAACTCCACACGTTATATTATTATGTAAAGAAGAAAATTCTATTTATAAATTATTTACTTTTTATTTTTTCAAACATTATAAAATTACAGCCCCACAAACATACGTTAGACTTTCACATTTGGGTCGTTCTTGCATTCATATGATAAGTCCTGTAACATGTGGAGTGCATGCATTCATTAGACCAAATTGGAAAGTAGAAAAAAAAAATTAAATCTAGAGAATTCACTAAGTAGAAAAATGGTAACCTTGGTAAAAAGGGCAATCAATTGGAGATTGGACGTTAGGGATGAGTACGATCTAATTCTGGATTTGGAACTGAGCCCATGGTTCTTAGAAATTTGGAATTGGAACCAAGTCTGTCTGTATTTCGTATTTTATGATTCGGTTCAATTTTGAATTTATTTTTAAATAATTTTGTAAAATATTAAAAATAAAAAAATAAAAAAAACTGATTTTCATGGTAATTTTATAAAATAAATAAAATTTTAAAATAAATACTTAATTTTATAAGATATTTAAAATTAATAAATTACAATTAGAAGAAAAAAGAGAAAACCTGCTTCGGGTAGTAATTTCAAATCGAATAAATCGAGTTGACTCACAAGTCAGTTCTCCTATTGTTTGGTTCGTTTTGGACCCCGGAACAACAAATTAGAGCGTGGACTGCAGTTCTAGAGTCTCGAAACCATGGCCGGTTCCAAAGAAATATAAATCCAACCCGGAACATTACAGTCCAGGTGCCCAATTCCAGCCCGATTCTGCCCACCCTTATTGGAGGTGGGTAGAGCCGGTGTATTGGCAACATAATAGAAATGGACCAGTTCAATCCAATCACGTTGAGTGACCTCTGAAAATAGTAAATAGATTATGATGATAACAAACAGTTTTACGAAAGGAATCAAAAAATAAAACCCCGAGATTTTTAAGATCTAGAATCAGAGATAACAAAGATTTTCTAGGGTTTCAGTTACAAGAATCAAAATTTGCAGTTTGTCCAAGTGACAGCCAGAAACAATTATTTAATTGTAATCCAAGAAACTCCACTATCAATTAACAATCACCTTAAATCCAAACAATGCATTATAATAACCATAATACAATCAAACACCCACATGCTTCCTCTCATCATAGACATATTTTAGAATCATTGATATTCTTAACAACACTCGAGTCTTTCTTTTACCACTTTTGTTTAACTCATCTAAAGTGGGTACTATATAAAAGTACTTCACTTTTCTTGGTAGCCCATTGATGCAACAACCCCTTTATAATGTAAGTGTGCGAGGTTAAGTGACGAGAACAAAACAAAATTAGGACCCGTTAAAATTAGGCTACGCCATGAAGCATGAGGATGGGAATCAGTCAGAATTAGGACAATGAACGTAGAAATAATAACACATTAAATGAAACAAAATAATAATAATAATAACAACTAATGGATACACCAAATGGTAACTAAAAAAAAACTTGAAAACAACTTTAGATTCATAATTTTCGAAATAGACTCAAACAACATAAACATGCTCTTTTACATAATAATCGGAATTTTCATACCCTTGAACAGGTGATAAAATGTTTCTTTGTGATTTTATATCAAAAATTAATTTACGGCTGCCATACATACCCTAACTAGTTCCAATCCAAAAAGTAGTCGAAGAAAAGTAATGGGTAGCATGAAAAGGACAGGCACGTGGAATGATGTGAGTGGCCAGGGCATTAAGCAGCTAGGAACACAGAATTCCAGCGTGGAAAAAGTTTGCCTTAAAGTTTCAACCCAATCAATGCACAAAAAAAAAAAAAAAAAACAAAGAAATTCACTAATCGAAGTAATCTAAGAGAGATTTCTTATCACTTTAACCGTAGCTTTGCAGCCAATAAGTTGTCATTTGGACACTCTAATTTTGAAATCTTACGGGTCACGCAGATCAAATTATAAGAGTAGAAACATTACTATTGTTCTAACTATTGGACAAGGCACGAACTATTCACTGAAAAAGGGAAAAGAGAGTATTCATCGTCCCCAGAAATAAGATAACAGAACACTCGCAAAAAGTATACTTTTTGTGGGGCATTAGCAATAAATACCTTTGAAGCTTCTAAGTCTAACAAGAGAAATTCAGACTTAATTTCCAAATTATAATATACTACTTTAATGTTTTAACTAACTATTTCATCTTAAATAAACAATTCAAACGTTAAAAAGTATCATTACGGGAAAATAAATATTTTAAAAAGTCACAGGGATGCTTGATCAGTTTTATTTGAGGGGAATGTGTTTGAAGACTTGAAGTAAGAGGAGAGAGAGAGAAGCACGTGTCCTCTCTCCCCATTAATTACAGACCCACGTGGATTGTCTGCAACAACTAATAATCCGACCACACATTAAAGAGGTTCCCTATCAGATATTTAAGTTGGATCACAAGGACAAGATGTGAAGCGAATGGTCATTCGCCATCTTCATATCTTGAAACCAGACTCCTAAACGTCTAAAATACTCCAACGGATAAAATGCAAGCTGTATGTTTTCAGACCTTTGAAAAAGTTTTATTATGGTCATCATTGTTTTCGTAAGAATTCAATTAGTAAGATAAAATTTAATAGTACCCAGTAATTTAGAAGTCAACATATCATCAGAAATTGATTTTTTGTCGGATTTTGGATCTAGCAAGGCCGAGTAGGGCAAATACTCCCACCAAGTGCATTTCTGATAGATTGGTCGTTACCATCTCAATCAACACTTGCTTAAATGATCTAAGAATTTAAGTTATGCATTTCTAAATGAAATGCAAAATGTAAAAGTTTATCTGAAGGTATTCTAAAAACAAATCTAACTGGGTAAAGGTCATTTACCTACGTTATGAACTCAGGTAAGTGTCTACCTGGGAGATTACTGGGCTAACCAAAATTAACCAATCATCTAAAATTATTAAAATAAGATCGAATGAGCATCTTCCCAAAGTCATAAAAGGTAAGAACCACATTTCTTCTTTAAAATAAAGTTTTCTGTCGATTGATGAAGAGGTATCGTTAAAGTCCAGGGTACCCATGTAATTTTAACTCCTGCGACTATGCTTTATGAAGGTAGCGAATAATTTTAAGAAGAATGTAAAGAGAAGAAAACCATGATCCATTTCATTTCAGTGATTTCTAAGAATTTTGACAGCAGAGAGAGGCTTTCTAATAGTTCTAAGCGTCTTCACTATTTCCTCTTTTACTACAACAGCCATTATTTGTTGGCAGAAACTTACGTTTGGACAGATCACTTCTCTTCTCCTTAGCTTTCAGAAATTTCCAGAAAGTAAAAGATTATGGTTCTAATCAGGACAACACCAATGTCGATGCAAAGGTGCAAGGAAGAAATACTTTCAGCTAAATGACAGTGAGGTGAGTCGGTTGGGTTTGAACACAATTGGAGATCTGCAGCATCTAAAGAAAAAAGACTAAAAGGATGTTCAAGTCGTGGAGCAAAAAGAACAGGGTCAAAGCTGTATTCAAATTACAGTTCCAGGCAACACAGGTAGTGCAGAACCATAGTACTTTTTTTTGTCTCCCCATAATCCAAATGGATTGTTCTAAGTATTCATATAGTTGACTATCATTGCATAGTAGAAAATTTGAAACCCAAAACTTAGTTTATAGAACATAAAAGAGACAGGATCTGACCTGGTTTAAATCTTGTTTCAGGTGCCGAAGTTGAAAAAATCAGCTTTGATGATATCTTTTGTACCGGAGGATGCAGGAAAGCCAACAGTGAAGTTGGAGAAAGCTGAAGTGGAGGATGGAACGTGTGTTTGGGAGAATCCTGCGTATGAAACAGTGAAACTGATTAAGGAGCAAAAGACAGGAAAAATGCACGAGAAGATATACCATTTCATTGTTTCGACAGTAAGGAGTAGTAAAATTCATTTTTCTCTAATTTTCTAAGTAGAGGTTCTTACAAAATCTTCTGTATATGGTGCAAAAAGGGGTCGACATCAAAATCTGGCTTTCTAGGAGAAGCATCACTTGATTTTGCGGATTTCGCCTCTGAAATGGAACCAATGACCGTATCTCTTCCACTTAAATTTGCAAACTCCGGTGCTATTTTACATGTTTGTTCTCTCTCTCAATATCTTTTTCTCTCTCCCTCTATTTAGCTCTATATCCTTCTCTCTCTCACTTTGAGATTTGCGTTTTGAACATGACAATGCTATATAGACCTCACCAGTATTCCATTTTTAGCTCAACCTGGATCTATTATACTGCAATATTTTGATCATTAACTAGCCTCATACTCATTAAGCACTACTGAACCAGGTGACAATTCAGCGAACTGATGGGGATAAACCTAATCACAGGTGACTAGAACAATTAGTTACTAGTTTTGTTGGCAATAATTATTTTGCCCTTTCCTTTTCATTTGCCTTACAAAGACTAAGTTCTAATAACAGAGATGAGGAGGAAAATGTAGCTTCAACGTTGTACAGGGAAAGAAGATTTGAGAACCAACCTGGCTATAACGGCGAAGATGGAAACTATAATTCTGCTGAAGTAAGGTCCTCATTTCATCATCCTTCATTTTACTTGTGCCTTTTTTCCTGAACAAGCTAATGAAATTGATGAGCACAGATATTTGAAATCAGCGAATTGAAAAATTAGAAAATTGCCAGTAATTCAAATGATTTGATAAGTTAATATGAATCTCTCTGTTTTCACAGAACGGGCACCTAAATAACGGCACAAATGAGAGTGCCAAACAAATTGTTTGTCTTGTAAATAACACTCAACATGTTCCTGGAATCGACAACAATGATGCACAAAATCGCTCCACCTTTTTTTCAACTCTCAGACAAAATTCGATGCCAACGACGGAAAAAAGGGACCATGTTATGACAAAAAATCACACTCATAGGAGATCAAACACCAATTGGTCATTGGGTTCAGTTTCTGATGGAAGCTTTGGAGATTCAACACACAGCTTTGAAGACAACCATTCAAGAGATAGATTGAAAGAGGCTGATGATACGATTGAAAAGGTCAAGAATGAAAATGCTTTGCTGATCAGGCAGCTGGAAGTATCACAAATGGAGTTGCAGTCTCTTCGTAAACAGGTTGCAAAGGAGGTCACTCAAGGACAGAACCTATCCAGACAAGTTATTAGCCTTACGGAGGAGAAAGATGCACTTAAAACGGAATGCAAACAATTCAAATACTTGAAGAAATATAATGACGAGTCTGAAGACACAAAATTATTGCAGTCTGAGATCAACGATACAAGGGTCCAGTTGGAAGTAGTGAGACAAGAGCTTGAGCATGAAAAGAAATTAAGAACCAATTTTGAGTTGCAAGTTCATAAAACACGGGAGTCTAACTCGGAGTTAATTCTTGCAGTCACGGATCTTGAAGAAATGATTGAGCTGAAAGATAGAGTAATTGTTGATCTGAAAAGCAATCTAGAAACATGGAAGAATGCAGAAGAATCACAAGACAAATACAACTGCCAATTGGAAAAGACTGAAAGTAAACAGTATTCGGGAGAGCTGGATAAAGATCAACATGACATCGAGGAACTAGAATTGTTGAAGCAAAAGATTATTGAACTGGAGGTGGAAATACATATCCAAGAGATACAAAGGGGTAAGTTAAAGATGCAGATAGAGCAGCTGACATTGAACAATGAGAGTTTAAAGCAAGAAAATCAAGACATATCTATGAAGTTAGATGAAAATATGGAACATTATGCAATCAAACAAAATGAGCACTCTAATTCATTGGTTCTCGTCAAAGAACTTGAAGAGCAAATAGAAATGTTAGAAGTAAAAATCGAAAGGCAGGCTCATGCATTGTCAAAATCTTTGACAACAATCAATCAACTTCAATTTCAAGTCAAGGATTTGGAGACAGAAATGGAGAAGCAAGCGCAAGGATTTGATGACAATATCAATGCCATGAAATCTGCCAAAATTAAGCAAGAACAGAGGGCCATTAAAGCAGAGGAGGCTTTGAGGAAGACAAGGTGGAAGAATGCAGTTACAGCTGAACGTCTTCAGGAAGAATTTAAGAAAATTTCGGCAGAGATGGCATCCAAGTATGATGACAATGAGAAGATAACAATGAAAGCAGTTACAGAAGCTGATGAATTACGTCATCAAAACAGCATTTTGGAAGAAATGCTCCAGAATGCCAACGAAGAATGCAGGGTAATTAAAGATCAGACTGCAGGAAAATTGCAAGAACTTAGCAGCCAACTAGACATAAAAACAAAGCAAACAGAGGAAATGCTGATAGAGCTAGGCAACAAGTCAAAAGAACTTGAAAACATTCAAAACCATGATAATACAGGGAAGCAGGAAATCCAAAGGCTTCACTCCATGATAGAAAAACTCACTGCAGAAAAACCAGAAAGAGAATTATTTAACTCAGCTGCTGAAAGGGATAATTTGGAGACAGTCAGTGGTTTAGCAAATAAGGAATCAGATATAGCAAATGAGAACCTGGTGAAAATGAAATTTTTAAATGATCAGAAGGATATGACGATTGCGGATTTGCTTTCAGTAGTAGAAGACATTAAAGCTCAATATAATGAGTTAAAAATGGCTACCTGCAAAGAAGATCGAGAGAAAGAAAATTTAAGAAAACAAGTATATCAGTTAAAGGAGGAGCTACTGAAGAAAGAAGAGATAATGACCAGTGCAGAAAAAAACCTCAAACACAAAACTCTAGAAACTGGAGCTTCAGATGTAAACCCGACTTCACTTAATAATGAATCAGAGGCATTTGTTTATAATTCAACAGAGGTTGCGACTTCGCAGAAGACAGTACAATTGCTACAGGTGGTTATCCAACTATATCAGTATGCATAAAGAGTAGCATTCGAGTTTTTGATGCTTAAAAGGATCTATGCTTGTCCATGGCCTTTAGAAATGTAACAATTCTATTAATGTTTTCATTTATAACCCCACAACCTTTACAGTGCCAATATATTTTACAGGAAAAAATACAAATTAAGGAAGCTGCTCTGGAAAACTCAACAACCTCATTTCTAGAAGAGAAAGAGAAACTTCATAGTACAATCGAAGAACTCGAACGAAAGCTGGAACTACTCACTTTCGAAACCTCAGAAAAGGTATTTAATTCTGTAATGCTCTAATCATGCCACCATTTTCATCATGAAATACAAATTTCATCCTTAAATTGAATACTATTGATATGCTAGTTGGTATCCAGAAGCTAAATCAGCCTTGAGAAAGAAACTTCTACAGTATTAGCTGGGATCCAAATCTACAATTTACTGTTCACATTGTGTTTTACACTCTGACTAAGAGTTGCAAACATCTTTAATTCTCAGGAGAGCAAGTGTGCTAGGAGCATAGTAACAAGTATTAGAAACTCCAAACAAGATGAACAAGAAAGTCTACTACATTCCAAGACACGCAATAACAATGATGTGCCAGCTCATAAAGAAGATGGTGTTTCATTCGCTGAAAGGTATAACCAGACCTAGATCATCATATACCAGAACTCATTGTATAAGTGTCATAATTCATTTTCTTTTTCACGTCTAAGGTCAAAATATAAATCTGATCATATGAACGAGTCAAAACTTTAATTTCAGCAATATCGCAAACTATTTCTTCATCAAAATATCGGCTTGTCCAGTTATCTTTTTGTCCGTTTGTATACACTCATCTCAAAACTTTGGGTTTGCAGGAAATGGGAAACCTACTCTGATAAGGAAATTCAACAGCCAATCAGTATCGATAGCAATGAGACCATTCTTAGGGATCTCTACTCTGAAATATCCATGCTAAAAGAAAAGAACATATCTATGGAAAAAGAGCTGAAGGAAATGGAAGAGAGATATTCTGAGGTAAGTCTAAAGTTTGCGGAAGTTGAAGGTGAGAGACAACAACTTGTCATGACAGTACGCAATCTTCAGAATGGTAAGAAGAACTAAGAGGGCAGAGAGTCCTTGATGTTTGACAATCAAGTCCAATCCACACATGGATGCGACAGTGAAAATGTTGATGAGTGCTTGATGAGCAGCAACATAGTAAGAAAATAACCCCGATAAGAACATGAAAAGCTTCATCATTGTAACAAGGGCACCACTCACCAGAGAATTATTGTGGGTTCATAAGAAGGTTTCTAGTGTTTTTAATTACATAATACAAAGTACATGGTAATCCAGTTCAGGGAACATTCTTATATAAAGCTACGCGTTAGGATCAATTTCCAATATTCAAATATATAAAGAGAACAAAATTTTCGCGATAAGCATATATTATTATTCTAATTAGTAATTTTTAAGAGTAATTTAGTCTTTTGATCTCTTTGTTTATCCTAGCTACATAAACCTTTTTATGTGTATCTTTTAAAGACATTGAATACAATTCTTTTTTTCTTCATGGTGTCAGAGCTTCCATTCTCATGGTATTTTGTTTGCTCGTTATTGCTCTCGTTGTTTGGGTTTGCGTTTCTTTAATTGGATTGTATTTTTTTGGTTGGATTCTATTGATTTTGTTATTTAGAATTTTTTTTTTTGTTTCCTCCTCGTGTCAGGTTGTAAGGATAATCTCTACAGTCGATTAGTGTCCAATTAGATGGTAAAAATTACTCGTATTAGAGTTATGTTATGAAAAATTTCTTGCGTGGAAAATTTATGTGGGGTTATGTCACAGGTATGCGTGTTAAGCCAACAGACAGCAAAACCACTGACTATAAGACTTTACTAGATGTTTGAGAGTCTGACAATTCAAAAATGATTACGTGGATTAAGAATTTTGTTACGCACTCTATTGGTGTTCAGTTGATAAAATATGATACTGCTCAAGAAATTTGAAATCATTTGTCCAGATTATACACAATCTAATTTTGCCAAACAATATCAATTGTAGACAGACATTCGAGCTCTTCAACAGAAAGATATGAATATTTAAGAGTTTTACTCTGCCATGGCAGCGTTATAGGACCAACTGGCATTAAGAGAACTATCAAATTTGCACACATTTCTAGCTTACATCATTCGGAGAGAATCAAAGCGTCTGGTATAATTCCTTATAGTCTTTCATCATGATTTTGAGAGATATTGCGTGGGGCGATACTCCATCGCACTCCTCTCATTTCTGTTGATTCAGTGGTCAATGAACTGTTAGCTGAGGAGATTGGTTTTAAGTTTTAGGCTAATAAGAGGACCATCCCACCTCTTGCTCCATCTATCTTTGCAGTATCATAACGACCTTTAACTAGCAACCAAAATAGATCGGCATCTAAAGTCACTCATGATGAATGTGTTTTCTGTAAACAGAAGGGTCATTAGAAGGCTCAGTGTCTGTTATTGCTGAATAAGAGTAAATCACAACAATAACAACGGCCACCACAGCTGCAATATCGTCCGCCACTGCTGACGCAGCAGCATCTTTCGTTCTCGCCTTAGTCTACTCCATGGACATATCGACCACCTCCGTCCAATAATGCACGAATAATGCAGTGGCTGCCTCGTCTTTGGATTCATCTATGTTTGAGCAGTTTCAACAGTTCCTTGCCTCACAACCCCATGTTATGCCGGTTGCCTCTCATAAAGATTTGTTCTTGTCTAGTTCCTCAGGTATACCCTCTTCGTTATGGGTCTTGGATTCCTGTGTCTCTCATCATCATGTCTTCCCATTTGTCTTATTTTGCTTCTTTATCTCTTAATTTTTCTATATCAATTAGAACTCGTGATGACACTCCTATGCTATTAGTAGGTGTTGGTTCCATTGTTACATGTATTATGTTTCTTTCGGATGTTTACTATATTTCTAGTCTTAATCTCAATCTCATTTCTGTTAGTCAATTATGTGAGTCTAGATACTTACTCTCATTCTCTTCATATACTTGTTATGTACAGGACCCGTACTCTCAAGAAAGTGATTGAGACAGACCGTAGGTAGGGGACACTCAATGTTTTGGATCAAATTAAAGTATCAGATGTTGTAGCTTCTAGTTTGGATTTGTCTTCCTTTCGTTTGAGTCGTTCGTCCTCAGTTTTTTATTTATGACATTCTCGTTTAAGTCATATTTTAGCGTCTTCATTAAAGTTTTTAGTGTCTACAGGTGCATCAGGACATCTGGACAATTATAACATTTCTAATTGTCATGATTGTAAACTGGCCAAATTTTCAACCTTACCCTTTCATAAGAGTATTTCTCTTTCTTTTGCTTCATTTGATATTGTGCATTCGGATGTGTGGAGACACTCTTCTGTACTAACAAAATGAGGTTTAAGATATTATGTTTCGTTTGTTGATGATTGTACTCATTATACTTGGGTTTATCTTATGAGACGTAGTTTTGATTATCTTACCATTTTCACCATCTTTCGGACTCTTGTAAAACACAACATCCAGCAATCATCAAGTGTTTCGTTGTGATTTGAGAAGTGAATACACTTCTAACTATTTTTCCCATCTATTTGCTTCTGATGGGACTATACATCAAACCTCATGTATTGATATTCCTCAACAAAATAGAATTGCTGAAAAGTAACATCGGTATCTTTTTGAAATAGCTCGCTCGTTCTTGTTGTTAGCCGATGTTCTTAGTGAATTTTTGGGAGAAGTGATTCTTACCGCTGCTAATGTAATTAATAGAATTCTAACCTTTTATAATTCAAGGTTGTTTCTGTAATGAATTGAACATTTAGTCTTCTATTGTCAATAATGTATTGTAGATATTTATTATGGATGATATATGAATATATGTTATGAAAATTGTATTGAAAAAATGATACAAAAACTTTGAGAATGCTATGAATGAAACTATTTTATGGGAACACACTTGATTGTAAGTGTAATAACTTTTGTTGTGATAATTGAATTATTATGAAATTTAATAATCTTAAATTAAATATGTAAAGGAAAATAATGACATTGGAATGAAAGAATTTAGATGTGTGTAGCAAAAATTATTTACTTTTTAATATGATGAATGCAGTTTACGTCTTAAACTGCAGTATTTTAGTCAATGACTTTAAACTATATCTTAAAGTGAGAATTAGGAGAAAATTAAGAGAAGGAAAAATGTTTCCAACAATTTGTACCATGTATCCATACAATAACTTTGGACAACCAATAGAGTTAGGACACGTCGCAATTAGCGTATGTTGGGTTATTTGCTTAAGTGATTAATTAAGTTAATTAAGTATTATTAATCATGATTAATTATGCTAATCATGTTAATTGACTTAAAACTAATAAAATTAATTAGTTTCAGCTAATTATACTTAAACATAAGTAATTATAGTATTTTTGAAAATATCTATAGAATGAAGGGTAATTTTGTAAGAAGACATGAAGAGGTGAGGATAAAAATGAAAATTTATCCAAAAATCATCTAGAAATGAAGGATATGACTGAAGAATCAACCATTTTCATGCAAAGTATTTAGCTCAAAAGAAAATTAAAAGCTAGAATAAAGAGCAGAGAAAAAAGAGACAGAAGAGAGAAAAACATGAAGAAAAAATAGAATTTTGAACTTAGTTCCCAAAGAAAAGTTGATCAGCTTGGGGAGACGATTCTATATGACTAAAAATCAATTTATTAGGTGAAAATTTCATGAAAAATGAGGAACTTTCAATAAGTAATTAGATCTTACATTTAGAATAATTAATTTAATTTTTATTGCATTCTCTAGATGGAGATAGATTTAAAGTATGTCCATAGTTCTGGTTAGGCTTAAAATTTTGATTGTGTATTGAAGTGATTAAATATATGTTGTTTTAACGTGAAATGAATAATGTTTTATAAAAAGATTTATGTTTTCAAATTGTATTGTGATGTTAAAAAAGAATGTATTAAAAACATTGTTTTAAATCAATGTGATATGCTGGTTTTCAAAATGATTTGTATGGGTGAGTTACATGGTTTTAAATGTGCATGACATTGACTTTATAAAATGTATTAAAACATGCATTTGAGTAAAAAAAGAAATTGGCAATTTTGGTAACACATGAACTCAATGGTTGGACTTGCCTCTTCGTGTACGATGTGTATAACTATAGAATGATAAAGAGATAAACTTAATGTCTTCCTTGCGTTGAAAATCCCTAAATCTCGAGAGTAAGCAATGCATAAGGTCCTACAGCCCTGCTGGAGCCCAGGAACATGTAGGATTGTGTGATGGTCATATATGTTGGAATTAGAGCGTATTGCATTTTTAACATTATTAAAAGATGCATGAGAATTTTCTTGAAAATATGGTTTTAATCATGCAAAGTTTCCATTGGATTTATTTGATGAAAATGATATCAAACAATGGCTGAGAGATGTCAAAAAATTGATTTCAAGCAAGCATAATTTTATAGCATTTGCATAGCTTTCAAAAGAATATTATTTATATGATTTTCAAAGAATCATTGTAATAGAAAATGGTAATTGATCCTATATAGTGTTAATAGAGTTTGAATTAGTTTTTTTATGTGTTAGATTTATTTATTGATCTAAAAATTCATTACATGGATAATTTATATTTTTCAGATATTGGGAACGTTCACCTAGAGGAAAAACATAAGGCAATATAAAGCTGGAAAGAGGCATAGGTGAACCATCAAGGTAAATGATCTATTTGTTTGAGTGAGATGTTTGACTTTCCTTTGTATAAATCTTTTTGAAATGTCACATGTAGTGACCTACTTTTGTAGTAGCTTTCGTGTTTGTACTCTGATTTTCATGTAAATTTTCAATGTATAAAATGTATATTGTTTTCTTCGTGCAATGGATGTTTTATGTTTTAAATGCTTTTAAAAAATAATAATAATGATTTTAAAAAGAACATATTAATTTAAGATACCAAGTTGAAGAAGTATATTTCATTAACTCATAACGATCTATGCATGTGCGAAGTGAGTGCCAATGAGAGCATCCCACTTTGGGAATCCTCTAGTCCGTCGGGGTCTGATTGGTGGAATCGAGTCCTGACAATCTCGTTTTGAAAAGTTGTATGGGCATGCTCCTGATTGTTCCTCCTTGCGAGTCTTTGGATTTACTTTTTTTGTCTTTCGACTACATGTCGAGCGTAATAAACTATCCTCTCGGTCCGCTTGTGTGTCTTTCTTAGTTATGAGGTCAAAAGGGATATCGTTGTTTTGATTCGGTTAGTCAAAAATTGTATGTCCCTCGTCATGTTGTGTTCTTAGAGCATATTTTCTTCTTCTTTATTCCTGCTAGTTCATATCATATGACATGATCAGATATCATTCACATTGACCATTTCGATATTAACACTAAGGAAGCTCCATCCACAATTCCAGCTACTCCTATAGATAGATCAACAGAATCTGATACGTTGGCTCTCGAGACATCTACCTCTCATTCTCCTATTTCTACGATCACTCAATCAATTCCTGTGACTGCGGATGTTCCTCCACTTCATCAATCGATCGACCTTGTAAGTCCACTAAGCAATCTGATTTTGCTTATTCTTCTTATTCTAGTTCTTTTGCTTCATTTGTTAATTCTATTTATTGTCTTTCTGAACCTTTGTCCTATAGAGACGTTGTTCGGGACCCATTTTAGAAGGATGCTATGGCTGAGGAACTTACTCCTTTTTATCAAACTCATATGACACTTACTACCGTTATTATCCAGAAAATGTACCATTGATTCTCGTTGGATTTGCAAGATTAAAACTAAGTCTGATGGATCCAATAAACGATACAATACCCAACTTGTTGCTAAGGGCTACTCCCAGAAATATGACATGAGCTATGAAGAAACTTTTGCCCTTGTTGCAAAGATGATGACTGTTCGCACTATGATTGCAGTTGCCTCTGTTCATCGAGAGAGAATATCTCAAATGAATCTCAAGAATGCCTTCTTGAATGATGATCTTCATGAAGAAGTTTATATGATGCCTCCTCCTAGTGTTGCCCACCAACCTGGTGAACTTTGTCTACTTCGTAAGACTCTATGTCTTAAACAAGATCATTTTGCTTGATTTGAGAAGTTCTCTACCATGATCACTTCGCTTGTTTATCGTCCTAGTCATCATGATTCCGCATTGTTTATTACGTATACGAGTGCAGGTCATATTTTGTTATCCTTATATTTGATGACATGATCATCACTGGTGATGATTGTGATGAGATTGAATCTTTAAAGTCTGAGATTGTTATTTTGCTATAAAAGACTTGGGTTTGCTACGTTCCTTTCTTAGCATTGAGGTTGTTTTTTTTCCTAAAGAGGTTATCTCTTATCCTAATCAAAGTACATTGCCGATCTATTTGAGTGTGCACGTCTCATAGACAACATGATAGTTAATACTCCTCTTGAAACTAATGTTCGATACTCTCTGTCGGATGGTCTTCCTTTGTCGAGTCTCGATTTATATCGTACTGTTGTTAGCAGCTTGGTTTATCTTACTGTGACTCGTTCAGATATTGCGAATGTTATTCATGTGGTTAGTCAGTTTGTTACTACTCCTACTATTGTTCATTGGGCTGCCGTTTTTTGTATTATCAAGTTCCTTCAAGACACTCAGTTTAAAATCCGAACGCCAACAGAATGAACCTAGTCGGGAAGACGTCTAGAAACAAGATGAAGGTCGGATTTTGCAGCTTGAAAAACCCGACATGATCAGTTCACCGCACGAGAAATCCGAACTGAATTCGGATATCTCGA
The DNA here is from genome assembly GCA_022433055.1 of Begonia peltatifolia. NCBI lineage: Eukaryota > Viridiplantae > Streptophyta > Magnoliopsida > Cucurbitales > Begoniaceae > Begonia > Begonia peltatifolia. The sequence continues at coordinate 9,882,953 of CM039528.1, forward strand.
AGGAGCTGGGTACGAGCCTCAACTATAAATAGAAAGACTCAGGTGAAGAAGGAGACCACCCCACAGCTTTCACTCCCGAATCCTTCAAGAAGAGAAGGAGTACTTACCTCGGCCTCCTACGCGGCAAGCCTCCTCCGTCGAGAAGAAATCCCTCTCGGGTGAGCTTCACTTCACGATAGAAGAGAGCTCCCTCCGATCGAACGATTTCCCTCAATAACGTAAGCTTTCTCTTAGTTCCTCTCAGTTTCACTCTCACTCTCTCTCGATCTCTCACTCGTTCAATCTTTCCCTCTGTCAACAATACTCGCGGCTAAGAAGCAGTAAAGAAAAGATTCAATTTTAAAGAAATTGAACCGGTTCACTTAAGTCAAACCGGTTCACTAAATCTGACCTGAACCGGCACTCTTCAGCCGAACTGGACCAAATCAAATTTCGACCCGAATCAGACCGAACCGATCCAAGATTAGACCGGTAAGGATTTTTTGTCCAAATTCTTCTAAAGTTGGAATTAATTGAGTAGAATTTTAATATCAATATTCGAATTACGTAGAAAAGATCCCAGAAGTCATTCGAATCGATCCAACCAACCCGATCCGACCTAAGAGTACGTAAGAAATTTTTGCTCAAATTTCTTTGAATTGGATTTATCAATTAAGTATTTAATACCAAAGATTTTATTTGAGCAGGATATTATTTGGAATAGTAAACGAATCTCTATAACCATACCACTCGGAATCCAAGTAAGTAAAAATATAGTTTTCCCATGTTTTGGCTATGACCCTACATCACAAGATATTATATTATTTTCTTATAACTGTTTTATTACACAAATTGATATTTGAACATGCATGTTTAGACATTGACTTAGAATAGTATAAAGATAAAATTGGTAGGACATATTGTATATGCATGAAAACGATAGAATTGACGAAAAATATGTAATAGCAAAAGTCTGAACGACAATGAGATGGTGAGCTTGACCGAAAGTAACTTAACAAAGCCTGAACGACAATGAGATGATTGAGTTTAAAGTTGGGAAATGAGTACCAACTAGTTCTGTGATCAGGACTCAGTAAAAGTAAATGTTAATTTTTAACCCTTGCACGTATTTTTCTTGCTGAGTCAATTATCATATTTTGAATAATTTTGTGATGTAGGTAAGTTTTTATCTGGGGAAGAACTAGTTGCGATCGAGAATTTCTCAGTGGCAAGTGAGCATACAAAAGAAGACAGTGATTTTTCCGAGAAAGGGATTTAAAATATTATATTTCAATTTTTAAAAGTATTTTGGTTTTTATTCTGAATAAATTATGTTGAATTTTATTTTTAGAATTTTTATGAATTATTTATGATTCTGCAACTATTTCGAATAAGTTTAATTAATATTTTAATTATAGCTTCTGCGTAATTAATGATTTTATTTAAGATTTTAAAAATGTTTTATTTGAAATTTTAAACACTCGATTTAAATCAAATTTTGAGAAAAGTTTTTTAGAATTTCAAATTAGGGTTTGTAAATTGAAGATTTTAAAATTTAGGGCGTTAAATATTGATTGTCAAATCACTCATCATCATCTTCAGCTAGACACCATCATCTCTCTTTTTATCTTTTTGTCTTTGCAGATTGCTGATTTGTTTACGAACGCACACTCAGCTTCGCGATTTTGTTTTTTATCTGACAAATTCTCAATACTTATAACCGTTGCATCATGAGTTTGCAAAAGGATGTAAGTATATATTATTATTATAATTAGTAGTCTTTAAGGATGGTTTAGTCATTTTATTAGCATCTTCGAAAGACATAGAATACAATCCTTTTTTTCTTCATTCACATGTCAAGGAAAATTAAGAAAAAAAGAACTAGTTAAAAGAATAATTCCATAATCTTTTATATAACTAGAAGAAGTCTAAGTTCAATCAACCAATTGCTACGTGGAAGACTTTATTTGCTGTATATGCTATGAAAAAAATAAAACATCTTACATACATTCCACGTGATATAAAATTAACGTGTGGCGAAGATTTTGAAACTCACCTTTAACATAAAGATAAACTAATGCTCTTAAATTTTTGCAAGAGGTGTAAAGCTAGCCTTGAAGAAGCTAATATCCTGCCCTAGTATGAATGTTGTCAGTAAATATCTCTTCCAGGTCTCCAGATAAATAGAAATGTGATTGAATATTTTGACCATGAAATCTACATTTAATTACAGTAATATATTTCAGAACTTGCCTATTTGTTCCTTTTGTCATTCTCATCATCCATTGTTGAGCTCTCCAAAGTTTCTGCTCAGACCATAATTTTCTGTGCTCCAGACAAGCCTCGTTTGGGTTTCACCTCCATTGGTTGCAAAAGAGAGAGTCTAAATCAATGGAGGCGTTTAATTAAATTAGAAAGATATATATCCATCTTTGACATTAGAAATGAGTTTATACATACCTGTCTTGATCTTTTATCAATAGGAGTCCAAGTAGGAAGTAAACCAGTTGAACTGATCTCATTCTTAGATGCATGTGATGGCTTTTTTAGTTGCTTCTGCCTCTTTTTTTCTGGTATCTTCCTGATGTTTCCACCTCCATGATACTTGAAGTATTCGAGAATAGAGGGACTTCTTCTCTTAGAAGCCTTTGATACAGTACCAGTACCAGTACCTAGATACCCACGACAAGGGACAGTTGAGGCACATGGAAGAGACTGCCGACGCATTTTGCTCTTTTCCCTTATTCTGTTTAGGAACTCTAATGTCCAAGGTGAGTTTTTTTGTAGTTGGTCGGAAAGGAGAGCATTTGATAACAATGTCCTCCCAGAATCTAACCTTTCCTTTGATTGAAATGTCAGCCCTTCTAAGACACCCATAGATTTCTGACTTGAACATTCTTCCACGAGATTTTCACTGTAAAACGGAGAACTGATGTTTTGGAAATCTGAATCTGGATGAACATTAGCTAAATCTTTTGAGGAATTTTGCCTTTGCTTACTTATATTATGAATATTCACTGAGTTTATCTTCTCCATTGGAAAAGTAGGGTCATTGTCTTTTCCAAATGATAACCTCCTTGAAGCTTTAGATTTTCGAGTCATATCATTTCCAACATCAAGCGTCAAAGGTGAAAATGACAGAGAACTTGCAAGTGAAAACTCACTAGTCAATACAGGGCTGCCAGTGAGGTGGATAACTTCACTCTCAAGGACCCCTCCCTGGTTGTCATAGTTAGCAGCATCTTTCCCGTTTAACTTTTTCATCATGGATGTAACAAATAACTCATTTTGGTGCAACGATTCATCCACTGAAAATAAACAAGGTCTTTTTATCTCATTTGACATATGGGAATGTCTTGAGGTCAAAGTATCATGTACCTTGGAAATCTTGAAAGGATCCATCATTACATCAGCCTCTAATGATCCAAGTACCTGTTTTTGCGCACACAAACGATTGAGAGAATTATTAAGCTCTTTAAATTCATGGAATATCTCAGAATCCTTAATGTTGAGTGAATCATTCAGCTTTGAAAGTGATGAAGGATCCTGGATTCCACCAGTGAATGGTTTAAAGACGTTATAATCCACAAATTCACTAGTACTGATATTGTTGCTGGAGTTATCACGGTACTTCCTTCGTTTTCTTCCTGAACTACCATTCAGTTTACACAGTTCCGAGTTGGGTCCAGAAGATACTGAGGAGCTATCTGTCATTATTGAATTGGAATCTTCTCGCTCTCCATACTTGCATAAAACACTAAACAGAAAGAGACTTTCTTCAGGGATATCAAATTGCTCGATTGCTCCGAGCCTGCATTCATGTGACAACTCAAGAAACTCAATGAGACAGACCCCTGAAGAGAGTATTGCATGTGCGGTTAAAGGATTAACAGAAGGAAACTTTGTAAGAAATGATTCTGCCAGAGTTTCTGATTCTGGCATATTGGAATACAAGCCCTTTGTTAGACATCCAATGCAGCTTAATATAATTTCATCAGTTAACTCAGGTGTATAGGAGCAGAAGATCTGCAGATGAATCCCCAAACTTGCTGCTGCAGCATAGAGTACATCAGATGATTCCATCACTATAGAAAGAAAGCTTATTTCTCCCTCAAAGATCTGCAGGGAAATGAATTTAAGTGGTCAAAACTATCAAAAGGTCTCTTGCATGTTCCTTAGTCACAATTCTCCTTTTATGAAAGAGA